>CAUYSK010032598.1:0-11547 GCA_963575035.1 Avahi laniger | reverse complement strand
ACTGCTTTGGCTGTGTCCCACAGATTTTGATAACTTCTGTCACCTTCGTCATTTAGTTAAAAGAATCATTTGATTTCCATCTTTATTTCCTCATTTAGGAAGGAATCGTTCAGTAGAAGGTTGTTTAATTTCCATGACTTTATGTAGAGATGAGAGTTTCTATAGGGGTTGATTTCTATTTTTATTCCGCTGTGATCTGAGAAGATGCATGATGTAATTTCTATTTTTTAAAATTTTTTGAGACATGCTTTGTGTCCTAGAATATGGTCAATCTTAGAGAACATCCCATGAGCTGATGAGAAGAATGCATTTTCAGTGGTTTTTGTGTAGAATGTCCTGTAAATGTCAGTCAGGCCCATTTGTTCTAGAGTTCTGTTTAAGTCCATTATTTATTTGTTAATTTTCCGTTTGGAAGATCTGTCCTGTGCTGTCAGTGGGGTGTTGAGGTCTCTGACTATTATGGTATTGCTGTTTATCCATTTGTTTAGATCAATTAGAGTTTGCTTTATGAATCTGGGTGCACCTAAGTTGGGTGCATACAACTTAGAATTGTTATGTCTTCTTGTCGAACTGTACCCCATTATATAGTGACCCTCTTTGTATTTCATTACTTTTGTTGGTTTAAAAACTAAGTTATCTGAGATCAAAACTGCCACACCAGCCTTCTTTTCGCTTCCATTTGCTTGAAATATTGATTTCCACCCCTTTACCTTGAGTCTAAATGCATCCTTGCAGATTAGATGCATTTCCTGGAGACAGCAGATGCTTGGCTTATTTTTTTTTTTTTATCTATTCGGCCAGTCTATGTCTCTTGAGAAGGGACTTCGAGCCATTCACATTTATTGAGAGAACTGATAAATGGGGTGAATTACTGTTCATTCTGTTGGGTTGCATTTTGTTGCTTTGTTTTCTCTCTTGAGCCATTGTGGAATCTAGCCTTTGATCTTTAACTTTTGAGTGGTTTTACATTCATGAGTGTTTATCGTGCTGATCCTTGTGTAATTCTGTTTTGAGTACTTCTTGGAGAGCTTGTCTTGTCTTGGTGAATTCTCTCAGTCTTTGCTTATCTGAGAATGTCTTTATTTCT
Organism: Avahi laniger; assembly: GCA_963575035.1. NCBI lineage: Eukaryota > Metazoa > Chordata > Mammalia > Primates > Indriidae > Avahi > Avahi laniger. The sequence goes on along the minus strand of CAUYSK010032598.1, from coordinate 10,460 downwards.
CCTTCATATATGAAACTTAGTTTTGCAGGGTACAAGATTGTAGACTGGGCATGATTCTGTTTCAGAAGAGTGAGAATGCAGCCCCAGTCTCTTCTTGCTTGTAGGGTTTCAGTTGAGAAGTCTGGAGTTATTCTGATAGGCTTTCCTTTGTATGTTACTTGTTTCTTTCACCTTACAGCTCATAGAAGGGTCTCTTTAGTGGATATTTTGGTCAGTCTGATGACTGCATGATGTGGTGTCTTCCTATTTGCATTGAATCTCCCTGGGGTCTGTTGAGCTTCTTGTACCTGTATATCTACATTTTTAGGAAGGCCTGGGAACTTCTCCTCTATTAATTCTTCAAATAGCTTATCCAGCCCTTGCATGTTTTCTTCTTCACCTTCCGGAATCCCTATCACCCTCAGGTTCATTTGTTTCACATAATCCCACATTTCTTATAGGCTTATTTCTTTTCTCTTAATTTTCTGCTAGATCTCTGTGACCAATTTATTTAATTGGAAGGAATTGTCTTCAATCTCTGAGATTTTTTCTTCTGTTTGATCGACCCTGTTCTTGAGGCTTTCCACTGTGTTTTATAGTTCCCTGAATAAGTTCTTCATTTCCAGGAGATTGGTTTGATTTTTCTTTAATATTTCAATTTCTTTAATGAATTTTTCTTCCAAGTCCTGAATTTTTTTTTTTTTTGTGGTTTCTTTGTGTTGGTCATCCATTTTTTCTTGCATGTCATTGAGTTTTCTTACACTCCATGTTTGAAATTCTTCTGTCATTTTAGCGTTCTGAGTTTGGTTAATGTCAATTGCTAGGGAGCTATTGTTCCTCTTTGGGGGTGTGCTTTCTGTTTGAGTCTTCATACTTTCAGAGTTCTTTCGCTGATTCCTTCCCATCTGGATCAGTTGTTCCTTCTTGCCTTTAGATTTTCGTTCGGATAATGACACACCCTGTTTAGTCTCTGAGCCAGTAGGTGGTGTTTGTGGGTGAGATTCTACCACACCTTTTATGATGAATCAGTAGCTGCAGTAAAAGTGTGTGCAGGATGACCTCTCTGTCAGTAGGTGGCACTTGCTGGGAGGAGCGAGCTGCAGTGCTATTTTTGGGTACTGTAGTCAGCTCTTGTTCCTCTGGAGAGGGCTTCTTTTGCCTTGGGAGGTGGGTGGGGCCATGGGACTTCCAAGTGTGTCCTTATTCTCCACCTCAGTCGGGGAGGCCCAGGAGTGAGTCGGGGCGGGACTGGGTTGGGTAAGCCTGCCCTCAGGCTCCACAATTGCTGTTAGCAGGGGTCAAAGGTCTGTTCTTTGTTTCTGTGCAAAGCTGCGGGGAAAGGCTGAAATGGCTCAACTCAGCTGAAAAGTCTCGGCTTTGCTGGTGGGACTGTCCAAGACCCACACTCTTGAGCAGGACTCGCTCCCCTCCACGCTCCCCCACTTCGTGGCCTCTCAGAGGCCTCTGCCAGCAAGCAGGACCTTAGGCCAATGGATCTCCCCTGGCTGTGACATGGGCCGGGAGGTTCCCTACCCAGGATCACAGCCTGAGCTGGGTGTACAGCCCTCTTTTGGGAGAAGGGTTGCCGCTCAGGCACGCTGATCTGCCTCTGAAGGTGCTCACTCCTCAGTAGGCTCTTTCACAGATCTCCCTTCTGTGCCCAGGGGAATTCTATCCTGACCTGGGTGTACGGGGTCTGGCCTGCAGGCCTGTCCCCTGGGTCCTGGAGATCAATCCCTGACCCTGCCAGGGGGAGGGGTGCTGGTCTCAAATCATCTACAGGGTGCCCAAGCCAGATCAATTTCACTCCACCTCGGGATTTGCCCCAGTCTCCTGGAGTCACCAGGCAAGTAGCACCTGGGAGGGCTGGTGGGTAGGGAACTCGCAGTCTGAGTTCCCCTCAGTCTGCTGTAGGGCCCCAAAAGGAAAGATCCCGTTCCTTGGAGATGTCTCCGTGTGATGGTTAAATTGTCTCTCTGGGCACCCATGGGTAGGGAGGGGGAAGGAGAGAATGGAGAAATATGGCGTCTGCCGATAGGCTCGGGTCTGCATCTGGGGAGGTGCCGCGAGGGAGCTGGGAGCCTGGTGCCCTGTCCACAAGAGGCCACTGCTCACTGGCGGCAGCTGTCTCTGGGCTGGTGTCGGCAGGTGTCTCCAACTGCTGAGGAGCCCACCAGCAGTCCGAGATGCAAGGGAGGGGAAAGTTATCTGCTCCACCTGCCCTTGTCACTGGTCTCCAAGCATCTCGGGACCTTTCTCCTTCCAGTTCTCCTCCGCAACGTCTTCCAGTGGAGTCTCCTGTAGTTTCAGGCACCCTTCCTTCTGACCCTCACCCAATCTATGTTTTCCTGCTAGTTTATTTTTTTTTGCTTTCTTCTAAAATCTGTCTTTTTTTTCAGAGATACTCTGACTGGCAGCTTTTCTCGTCCCCCATCTTGGCTGCCCCCTAGATTTCTTCAAGATTTTGGATTATCTTGACAAATCAGAAATTCTAGCAGTGCTGAGCTGAAATTCCTGCAGATCAACAATCTGCTGTAACAGAGTCTCAGCTGTTGGTTGTTTTTTTCTTTTTTTTTTGGAGACAGAGCCTCCTAGCTGTTCTTTTTAAACCAAATGTGTACTCTCCACTTCACCTATTTGCTATAGACCCTATCACTTGGTGGTTTTCCATGCTTCTCAGCCCCTTTCATTACATGCCTGGTCCTCTCGGATGCTGAGTTTAGATCCCTGGTCTGGGGATTTTGGCTGTCGTTAGTCTAACCGCCTATGGTACCTAGAAGGAGAGATCAGATCTGAAGTTGGGTTAAGAAAGTGTGACTATGGGTGAAATCCTTAAAGCTGATACATCTTTGAATTGGTTACAGGTCTGCTGGTGTTTGTCCTCAGTTTGCCTCCCCGAAAAAGCTTGTAGTAAGAACTTTATTTGCTCTTAACTCTAATTGTCTTTAACTTGAACAACGATCTGAGAAAGCTTTTGGGCTTGGGCCTAACAAAAGGATTCTGAGATGTCTGTGTCACCAGAGATGAAGGAAACTCATTTGGGGAATCTATAGCAAGCCTTTCCTAACCACCGACCAGGGATTGGGGAGTCCATGAACCCCTGAATTATATACATAATTGTATGTACATGTGTTGTATATGTGGAGAAGGAGCACATACAGGTTTCTCAAATGGTTCCTGACTCCAAATAGTTAAGAATTTCTGTAGCATCTAGAGACAGAAGATCAAGGCAGCGGCAAAAAAACGTCAAGGATATTTGTTGCATGGAGAAGCTGAGAGCGAGACCCAGGAGGAGAAAGCAGAGGTCAGCGTAGGCAAAGGGCTAGAACTCAGAAGGTTAGCACACAGAAACGTAGGCCCAGAAGCCAGAGCAAAATTATCTGAAATTGCTCTTGTTGAGGTCGTCAAAAACTTCCATGTTGCTAAACCCAATGATCAGTTCTCAGCCCTCACCTCGCTTGACCTATCAGCCAACTGGCATGATTGATCATTCTTCTTCCTGGAAATGCTACTTTCTTTTGGCTTCCGGGACTTCAGGTTCACCTGGATTTTCCCTGCCTTATTGGTAACTCCTTAATCTTTGCTGTGTCCTCTTCTATTCCTTGATTTCTACTCTTTGGACGGCCTTGGGGCTCTTCTTTTCTTCTCTATAAACATCTACTTCCTTGGTGATATTATCCAGTCCCATGGATTTCAGTAATTTTAAGTAACACCTATATTCCGAAGGTTTCCAAATCTCTCTGTCTCTATATAAATCTATTTATCTATATGTACCTACTGTATCTATAACTTTAACCTTTTTCAGGGCTCCATATTTAGCTATCTAACTGCCTGCTCTGTATCTCTGAGGCAGGAGATCCGAATAGGGAACACAGGTGGGGCAGAACCATAGGAACAAAACTAGGGTCACAGATCAAGGAGAACAAAACCTGCTATTGTAACCATTATAGAAACACCTTGTTTACTCCAGCTTGGGGAAGCCCCTTGGGAGACGCCTGCGCAGATGGAGGGCAAAAGTGTCCTCAAATGACTCTAATTTAATTATGCTATCATTGCCGTAAATTATTGCCCCCCCTGAATGGGCTTTGGAAGCCATGATACTTCTGGGCCTGAACAAATAAAGTAAAAAACTCCTTCTTTGCTCTGGAGCTCCCCACTGGCCTGGCCCAGATGTTCTCTGAGTTCCCTGAAGCCAGAGGATCCTGTCACCCTGTGCTCCTTCCTTCCTTCCCTCTCTGCTTTCACAGGTGTCAGACCTGCGTCGGGGACTGATACCCTCCCAACATACACCTGCTCCCTCTCCCTGTATCCTACACAGGGATTTCCCTGATAAGAGTCTCCAGTATGTCTAATTCTCTCTGCACATTTGCTTCTCAGAGAGCCTGACCTGACACAACAAGAGACGTAAAAGAAAAAAGAAAAAAAGATGGGAAAAAATGGCCCCCCTTTTGTTTTGATGATAATCTATACAAGAAGAATAAATATACATACAAGAAACCATTCAAGGCATCCTATAATTTCTGAAGTGGTTTTACTAGAAAGTTTGTATGCTGCTTACGAAAATACACATGACCCGAAAGGACAAAACAGAGAGCGGAGGGAATCCAGACAAAGAAATGACAAGGCTGGGGAGTCACTCTCAAAGAGACTGTGGTGACAGGTGGGTGCAGGTGGGAGCACCCACTCAGAACTCCAGAGCTGGTATGAAGATTATTTTAAGCTGAAGACATTTGAAATTCATTCAGATGCAGAAATAAGCTTTCTAGGAGCTTATTTCCTTTATCTGACTAAAAGCAGCAACTTCTGGGAAATGAGGCTACCATGAATTCCCTCTTCTGGAAGTCTACTCCCAGGACAAAGAGCCAGAATACACCTTCCATAAATCCCCAAGTTTTATGGCCCTGAGGAAGACAGAAAGACCACTTGCACCTGCATAGACAAACATTGTCACGTACTCTGTCTCCCCTGAAAACCCATTTGTCTTTCCTAAAGAAAACTATTTGTTCTTCCCACGGGAGCCTTTTCCCTCCCTTCCCCTCCCCCCCCCAAGTTAGGTCTGTAAGTCTCTAACTTTAACCATTTAACAAGCTAGCCACTTCTTATGTTAGCTTCATATGCATATGAGTAAACCTTTTTTCTCCTATTAATCTGTCTTTTATTAGTTTAATTTGCAGGCCCCCAGCTCCTGAATATAAAAGAGTAAAGAAAATGTTGTTTACCTCCTGACTAAAGAGGTCTGTGGAGACTTCTCTGAGACCTTCTTAGTGAGTGAACAAAGAGGAGCTCCCAGCCTACGCAGGACTCACCCGGTCCGTGAAGTGAACCCAATTCAGTCCCTCCAGGAGATGCACTGCTTTTCCACTTGCAAAACCCTGGTACCATGAGGAATGTTCTCATGACTCCTCACTGGGGAGATGCATCGTGATGCAGTGTGGAGGATGGTCCTAAATAAACCCCCATGAAAGCTGCTATAGCATATCCCCTAGGGCTTCTTTTCATGATATTCTACAGTGGAGAACAATGGCCTACTCTGAGCAACTGTTCAATAAAAGTGATTCTACTGTGGTCAAACTCACTGATCTGAGAACACAGCTATTTTGTGATCCAGTGTGAGTCAATGGTAGAACTCACAACATACAAATGAGTGAAGAACCTAAGTATTTTTATTCATCCCTCCACAAACTTGATTTCTCACAAATCAGGCTCTTATAATGACTGGAATGTGGAAGAGCTCATGGTTAGAGCCTTTGGCAGGTCCCAAAGTGTAACTATTACATGTTGCTACAAAAGGTAAGTTTGTGTGTTTTGCTGATCACCTGGAGAGGACAAAGTTAAATTTCCCCTTTGAAAATTAAGGGACTGAATCAAGACATGTGCCTGGAGTTGTTGTAAGAGAAGAAAATCCTCAAATAAGCACCAATTCTGCATTACAAGGAATGTAAAGCAAAGGAAGAGGGACGGGAACAAACCTTAGCCAACCCCTGTCACTGCCAGGCACTGACCTTGGACAATCATTGTCTTGTTATTACCTCAATGACCAAAATGATGACACAGCCACAGTGTGTGGCTCAGGGTCACCCAGCCTCTAAGGAGCAGAGACAGTGTCAGCCAATTCTTTTTCTACTTCATTGATTTGGATGATAAGCTCAGGCTTAAATGTGTTATTGGCTCAAATTTCAGAACTAACTTAAGTCACCACTAAAAATCTAGCCTAATTTGAGAAAAACAAATTGAGCTTATTGGAGAACCCAGGTAAAGAAAGCAATGGGGTTCTGGGGTGATGGAGTCATTTCTGCATTTTCTCCCAGTGTATGACTCAAAATCATCAATTCTGCTGCTTCTCAGGCCCCCTTTCTCTGAACTGAGAGAATTAGACTGGAGGGATATTTTTTCATGGACTATTATATCTACATGAACTATGGTTGTTCTTACTCTTCCTTTCCATTGCTTTAGCAATGAAAAACTGACAGCTCCTTCTTTGCTATAAGAACTAGAATAGATGAAAAAAGGGGGAGAGGTTAAATGATGCCTTGACTTTTTCAGGATGCATGTTTTTCTTTCTTTTTTAGAGCAAGAAACCCCCAAGGAAGGAAATGTGCTTTGTGGAAATAGCAGGCAACCAGGGGCAGAGTGGGCCAATGGTCTCAATGTTCCCTTCTGAGCTCACTTTTAGGTCTCTTGAGGAACAGTGGGCTGGGCAGACACCTACCCTTCTCAAAGCATCTGCAGTGGAATTAGGTGCCTGACAAAGAAGGTAGAAGAGACGATGTTATTGTACCAAATAATAATGATATTGGCCACTAACACTTCTAAAGCACTTTGCATTTTATTGGATTCCCACATCACCCCAAGAGCAAGTTGTCATCCACTCCGTGTTACAGCTGAGGAAACCTGGGCCTAGGCCCTGTGGTCTATTATCTTGCTGAAGGTCATCCTGTAGGTGTGTGCTAGAGCTGAAACTGGAAAACAAATATACAGTGTCAATGGGAAAGAACCCAAACTCTGTAAAATAATTTAAAGAAGTTTATTCTGAACCAAATATATGAGACCATGGCCCAGAGAGCCATGTCCAAGAAGCCTTGTTGGATTACAGTTTGGTTTTATACATTTCAGGGAGACAGGAATTACACACAAAGTCATAAATCAATATATGAAAGGCGTACTTGGTTTGGCCGGAAAAGGCAGGATTTCTTGAAGGGAGGCATTACAGGCTATAGGTGGGTTTAAATATTCTTTGATTTGTAATTGGTTAAAGAAATGAAGCTTTGTCTAAAGGCTTGGAATGCTTTAAGATAAGGAAGCCTGTTAATCAAAGATAAGCCACCAGACATATACTGGACATATACCCAGACTCAAGTGATCTGTTAAGTAAATTGACGACCTGCAGATGTGGTTTAAGCTTTGTCTTGCATAGCCTTACGCCTGCGAATGAGTTACAAAGGATATCTCCAAGAAAAGAGGGAGGCATGACCAGGCATTTCTGGCTTCCCTTTTCATGGCCAGCAACTCAGCTTTAGGGTATTTCTGGGGCCCCACTGGCCAAGAGAGGATCTATTCAGTTAGCTCAGCTGGGAGGCTTAGGATTTCATTTTAGTTCACAACAGAATTGTGCTTCTCACTCCTGGAGTTTTTTGGGATTACAGTGAACAAAAGGGTAAAAATGAAATTTGAGGCTGTAAGACTGTGAATTAAGTGTTGTCGGAATGCAGGAAGTAGTTGCATTGCTCTCTTTCTCATGGACCCAGAGTAGGAAGAAGCCATGGAGGACAAACAGAAACTGATGCAGCTGATTTTGCTTGTGCCAGTCTGTTTTGCACTGCTTTAACAGAATACCTGAGACTAGGTAATTTATCAAGAACAGAAATTTATTTCTCACAGTTCTGGAGGCTGGGAAGTCCAAGATCAAGGTGCCAGTATCTGGTAAGGGCTGATCTCTGCTTCCAAAATTGTGCCTTGGGCTGCGCGTCCTCTGATGGAGAAGAATGGTCCTGACCTGGCAGAAAACGGAAGGGCAGGAAGAGGAGCAAACTCCCTCTGTCAAGCCCTTTCGTAAGGGCACGTAGTCCCACTCATGAGGGCAGAGCCCTCATGACTCAATCACCTCTCAAAGGCCACATCTCCCAATATTGTTGCATTGGGGGTTTAGTTTCAACATGAATTTCGAAGGGGACAAAAACATTCAAACCACAGCAGCTTGCTTGTTTTTTGTTTGGGGAGGGGGAGGAGAGTGCATATAATAGTTACCTGCCCTGTTCAAGCAATTAAAAATCAAATATTAAGCACCCTCTATTTTTCTAGGGGGTGGGAGGAGATGAGAATAACACTGTGAGACACCAGGGGCTCATGATCCGGCGTGGAAGAGAGTTAGACCCGTAAAATCCCTAGTAAAATACTGTGGACATGTGGAAGAAGAGGTGCCAATTGCACAGGCGGACATCTGAGATGGTTCCTGAGAGGGTGATATTATATAATAGATTTCAGATGGACCATAGGGAAACCAGCATAATTTGGAAGGACAGTTTGGGATGAGTGACACGGCTATGGAGGAAGAAGGAATGGTTTGAGTGAGGGCAAGAAGCAGGGAGAGTGCTGGAATATTGGAGAAGCTACAAGCAGACCAACATAGGGTCTGAGTTGAAGGGTGGCTATCATTGTCTTGAACAAGAAAGGTTGCATCATTATTTAGGAAGTGGAGAATGGAGAGGCTGGGAATGAGCCCTCAAGTGGGAAATATTGACCTTCCCAGACAACTGTTCCTAATATAGCAGAATTCTTCTAATCAGGGCCTTTGGGGCTGACAGATCACCTCTCCTCCTCCCGAGCATGCTGACCCAAATCTCCTCCCCTAGTGACCCCATGGAAAACCAGTCAACCTCCACTGTCACCCCTTGCTATCGCCCCAGGCTGCTTCTCTGCACCAGGACGGTTCTGCCCTCGGACCGTGCCTCCTTCCACCACGCAGAAATCTGTGTCTAGGTCCAGACTCATCAAGGCTCATTCCCTGTCAACACAACAGTCTTCTGGACAGATGAGAACAGGCATCCTTCCCCGCCTAGCCAACCACTGAATCTTTCCTTCTCTGGGCTAAATATGGGGTCCCTTTGACAGTTCCCTACGTGGTGAGATCCTAAATCCATTCTCCATTCTTCTACTGCTTTCTTGTTCTCCTCTGAACGCATTCACTTATTTCTCCCAAAGTGCAGCCTTGTGTTTTGACACCCTGCCTCCCTCTGCATGCTAGCGTGCACTCAGAATGCAGCAGTGAGGAAAATAGGCACCTTATTGATATGAGAGGTGGGGGGGGTGGGGGCAGGAGAGAGCTATGGTTTAATGATCATTCACTGTATACCAGCGTTATGCAAAGAGCTTTACACATGTTATGTCTTATTCTTACAAAAACAGGATCCTTATCCCCAGTTTGCAGGTCAGCAAACGGAAGCTGAGGGAGATGAAACGACTGAGCTGAAGTCAAGTAAGCAGTGGAGCTGTGATCCGAACACACATCTGTCTGACCCCAGAGAGGTGGGCAGCCATGTCAGAAGATGAGCACTGTGTCTTAAACAGCTTTGAATATCCGCATTTAGCACAGTGTCTCACACATAACAGGTGATCAGTTTTAAAGCACATTTTTTAGACCTGCCCTTGGAAGGCACTGACTCACTGTTATAAACACAGCCACATTCTAACCGTGTATTTCCTCTCTCTCTCTCTGTCTTTCTCTCTCTCTCTCTCTGCTTCAAAACCACAGAATTTTCTCCATGAGTGATCTTTCCCTTTTCCTGGTATGCTGCTGGGCCCTGATGCTCTCAGGCTTCTGAAAACCTATTAAATAATTATGTTCTGTCTTCCCATGTTTTATGAACTTTTTCCAAAGATCTGGCTTGGGAGATAATGGGAGGATGGATGTAGTCGTGTTTGTCCAGGGCTGATGGATGTGTCTGTCAGCCTTTGGTAATTTTCAAGCGAGAAAAAAAAAAAACAAAAAACCCAAACTCAAGGGAAACATTTTTTTTCTCTAATTTAGATGGCCTCAAAGAACTCTTTATTTCCTTCCACCGGCTGGAGTCCTAAGTTGCATAATCACCTCCAGGTGGCTCTGGACTGCAGCCCCTTGTCACTGGTGACAAAAAAATCAGGAAGAGCCCGGTCTGCTCCCCAGTGAGACTGGCCTTTATCAAAAAGACCCAAAACAACAAATGTTGGCGTGGATGCGGAGAGGTAGGAACACTCATACACTGCTGGTGGGACTGCAAATTAGTGCAACCTCTGTGGAAAGCAATATGGAGATACCTCAATAAGATACAAGTAGAATTACCATTTGACCCAGCAATCCCATTACTGGGCATCTACCCAAAAGAGCAAAAGTTGCTCTATGAAAAAGACACCTGCACTCAAATGTTCATAACAGTGCAATTCACAATTGCAAAGATGTGGAAACAGCCCAAGTGTCCATCGATATATGAGTGGATTAATAAACTGTG
>CAUYSK010032597.1:0-16314 GCA_963575035.1 Avahi laniger | reverse complement strand
TGATAAGTCCTGCATTAAAGTAATACATTTACTTCTGTTTAACTGAATGCCTCCCAAACTTATTTGACTACAAAACATTCTTTTCCTAGAACACTCAATTGTAGAATATAAATTGGGAAACAGGGAAACACGCCCTAACTTGCAAGCGAGGGAACCGCAATCCCTTGTATTATCTTTAGGAAAAGGCAGCTGTGGTACCTATCTGACATTACATTTTAGTAACTGGTGCCAAGACCTCAGGATGTACAAATCAGAAACCTATTTTAAAGGTGACAGGCAAGCCTACATCAATTACCTTGAACTAGAGCCACGCCCTCACATTTCCAGGATTTCAACCTCTCTTCCCACGGTCCCTCAAACTCAGCACGCCCAACCCAATGTCATTACAGAGCACTGCTGCCTCATAACGCCACTGTTCTCCCAGGCTCTGGGACATTTATTAATGCATTCTCCCTCCCCTCCCCGCTGCCTTGGCCCCTCCAGCTAATCAATTGCCAAGTTCATCAGATTTTATCTCTGTTCTCTCTTTCAACTCTTTCCACCCTGCTCCTTCCCACTGTGACTCACCTCACCTCTCGCCCTCTGGGCACCTCCCTACCTTGATTTCTCCGTCATTTGTCCTGCAACGAGAGGGATTTCTCAAGGCACAGGTGTGCTCGTGTCGTTGGCCAGCTCGAACGCACTCGCTTGCTTTGCTCTAATTATAATATCATTCCCATTTGAAGACAAAGAAACTGAGGTACAGAGAGGCTAAGTGACTTGCCCAAGGTCACATATGTCATAAGCGGTGGCAGGAGAGCTCGGGCAATATGGCACCGGAAGCTGAGTGCTTTGCCCCTGCATAAGTAAATCCCACGCCATGGGCTTCTAGCAGCCCTGCTTATACCTGCTGCCTCGGCCGTGCCAGGCCACCGCCGCGGTGGAGCATAGCACCATTCCCCGTCTCCACCCGTCAACGTTATCGTGAAATCTCTGCTCAAATGCATCAGGTGAGGCACCTAAAGTGCAGTTTCAGAAGGCGCTCTGCACCCGCACGTCCCCGTGGGCACCTCCCTAGCCTCACCGGAGTCTTGGTCCTGCTCTGCACACACCACTGTCCTATTTAATCCTCAGAGGAAGCCAGTGTTGCAGGTTAGTCCGATTATTATTTTTATTAACATTATCTCCACTTTACAGATGAGAAAACTGCGGCGCAGAGAGGTAAAGCGATTTGCCCGAGTCAAAGTCTGAACTTAAACCCCAGGCTAACTCCAAAGCTGTGCTCTGTTGGATTCATCTGTGGCCCGGGAATAATGCAAATGAAGCCTGCACTTGGGCACAGGTCGCAGCGAGAGGAGAGCTGGGCAGAGCGCAGGGGCCGGAACGCACTGGCAGGGAGGAGGTGGCATTTGAGATGAGACGTGAAGCACGGCTAGGATTTCAACAGGTGGCGCTTTGGGGGAGGCCTGCCAGGAGGAGAGAACAGGAAGTCCAAGGGCCTGGGGGAGGAAAGGGCGGGGGCTGTTCCAGGACAGCTAGGGCTGGGTTGGGCGAGGGCGTGGGGAGAGGCGCCAGCGGGGGGTAGGCCAACACCGGAGCCCTGAGCGCGGTGGGAGGGCTTCACCCAGCCACGTCCAGGGGCAAGGAGACTTCTCTCGGGGCCAGAGTGGACACCAAGCCCCCGTGTGCCCGGCAGCTGCCCACATCTGTGGGCCCAGGACCGGAGCAAGCCTTTCCCCTTCCTCCTTGGAGAAACAGGCAGGGAAGTGGGCAAGGACTCCCAGGCTTCCTGGCTGGTGCTCGGTTGCATTTTTGCCTGAGTCAACATGAAAGCGTAGACAGAAAGTTCTAGTGAGCCACGTGGGAGGTGGTACTGCACGGGCCGGTTTCTGGGCTTCCGGGGAGGTGAGGGCAAGGAGGGGCGCATGAGCGAGGGCGTGCCCACCTGCACCCGGTGACAGAAAGTGGCCCCTCTTCTCCCTCCCCTCTGCACATAAAAACACATCTTGACTTCCACCATCCTAAAAAGCACGGAAATTTCTTCTAGGGGGAACTGGAAAGCCCAGGTTTTAGGGAAACGGGCTTGTTCTCGATTATTTGTGTCCAGATTGCCCTCTCTCTGTGGATCATCTGTGGAAAATCATTAATCCCCTAATGGTCCCCAGCGCCACCAAGCTCATTCCATACACTTGGCGTGGCCTCCCGCAGCGTGCGTCTGGCCTCTCTTCTGAGAGCTGTGTCCTCAGCCCAGAGGAGCACGTCAGGGCCGGGATAGAAGCCGCCGAGTGCACGGCTCAGCCCCGCTCGGTCAGCTTCGCCCCCACTCCTCACTCCTGCCCCGGGCCGCTCCCCACGGGAGCCCCAGCAGGGCTGGCCTGTGGGTGCTCATGCCGTGGCCTCCCTGCCTGGCATCGAGGAGGTGCTTGGTAAGTACTGGTTCCGCGGAGTAATGAATCTCTCTAACGCGGCCTCTGCCCAGCCTCCCTGCACCTCACGCCTTGGTCACCTGGGAAACACCTCGCAGCCAGCCCTCCCCAGGCATGCCCGGCCACCAGGTTTCCCAGCAACTCCTCCTCCTACTGCTTCTCTGTTATAGTAAAACACACATAACATAAAATTTACCATCGTAACCATTCTAAAGTGTATCATTCAGTGACATCTAGTATATGCACAATATTGTATATCCCCGCTCCCTGGGTTCCAAAATATTTCTATCACCCCAAAAGGAAACCCCATAGCAATTAAGCAGACACTGCCCTTATCCTTCTCCCCCACCCCAGGGCTATGTAGCTGCTGATCTACTTTCTGTCTCCATGGATTTGTCTATTGTGGATGTTTCCCATAAATGGAATCATCCAACATGCAACTTTTTGTGTCTAGCTTCTTTCCTTTAGCATGTTTCAAGGTTCATCCATGTTGTGGCATGTAGAAACACATTTCTTTTTAGGGTAGAATAATATTCCATTGTTTGAATATACCACATCATTTATGTTATTTATTCAGTCATTCGTTCATTGATGGACATTTGGATAGTTCCTACCTTTTGGCTCTTGTGAATACAGCTGCTGTAACCATTTGTGTACAGGTTTTTGTTTGTACATGTATTTCCATTTCTTTTGGGTCCATATCCAGGAATGGAATTGCTGGATTATGTGGTAACTCTATGTTTAATTGATCAAGGAAGCACCAAATCCAATTACCACCTTTTCCTGAAATGCATATACCTTTATCATGAGACATTTAGAAAATGCATGCACAAAAAAAGAAAAAGTTAAAATCACTCATAGTCCTGGCACTTAAAGGTAAACACCGTCAACTTTTCCGAACATTTCCCACCAGGATGATTATTTAAAATGTCTAAATATATACATATTAGGACACTTTTCATTTAAAAGTTTATACAAAAATGGGATTGTGGAAAAGCCATTTAATGTCACCTTCTCAAAGACAAGCCTATTTCAAGTTGAACCTCAGCACACCCTCCCTGTGTTACTTTACCCCCTGGCCTGTATCACCATCCATCTCGTCTCTAGTGCACTTAGAATAAACTCCGGGAATGCTGGGATTGCTGACTGTTGTGTGTGCTGCTCAGCACAGAGTAGGGTTGCAATAAGTATTTGTGAATGAATGAAAATGCAGTAAACTTGACATTTAAACCGGATTTTAAATGCATTCGCTGGCATGCAGCAGAAATGCTGGTGCCTCACTCGCTCCCTGCTGGGGATGGTCCACACTGGAATCTCCGCAGCCCTTCTCCTCCACAACACCTATCCCAGGCATGACTGTGGTCCCCGGGAACCCCATTGGCTGGGACCAGGTCTCTGCCCACGCTTGAGCTTTCTGAGTTTTATTTTGCAAGGAGGTCCCCTCATTTTTTCCATCCCGGGCTCCTGCAACAGGGCTGGGAAAGATTGTCCTGAAAATCTCCAACGTCCAGAGCCCATTTGGTCCTAATTTCAGAACGGGTTTCTTCCAAACTCCGACCAGCGCCAAGATCTCCAAAGAGAGACCATGTCTCTGCCTCCATCTTCCTGTCCATGTCAGAGCAATTCTCCCAGCCACCCTGTCACGAGCCCGCTGTGCTGCTGATATTAGTTACAGATGATGGCAATTAGAGGCCGAATCTCCCTGGCTCCTGGTAGAATATTGAGACAGAGCTACAGCTATTTTAAGATTTTAAGCAGATTTATACTTAGTGCTTCAAAGAAGGCCAGGCAGCAAGGAAAATATGGTAACTGTTGCTTTAAATTATAGCTATCATTACTTCAAAAGGATATTCAATCAGAAACCACTGAAGACTAAAACTATTTACATCTCCTGACACTTAAAAGCCAGCGAGCAGTTTTAGCCTGTCAGCCTCGGACATGTTGGCTGCAAAGAGAGAAGTACCTCACTGGCCTGCAAAGAAAAATATTTTCAAGGGAGCAGGAACTGAGAAGGTATCTTTGGAGTCCTCATGCTCAGAGCTTGTCGCCCATCTCTGTCCCACAACCGAGGAAGGATTCAGGTCTGGGGTGTGTGGCTCTCCCCAGGTCTGCGGACAGCAGTCTCCAAACCCCTGGAAAAGCGGGTCCCCTTCCCAAGGCAGGAAGACTGCCCTTTTCTGCCTGGCCTCTGGCCTCCAGGTCCCTGCCCTGGGGAAGTCCTGTCTCCTTTCATTAACACAAGTCCCAGGACAGGACTGCCTCCTTCTTCCTGGGCTCTGTTTCATGGATGGGATAGGAAGGCTGGGTGATGTATCGATCAGAATCAGAGCCAATGGAACCCTGAGTTAACTGAGAGAATAGTCAAAAACGTGGGCTTCGGGGATAGACTTCTCTGGGTTTATTTTGCAAGGAGGCCCCCTCATTTTTTCCACCCCAGGCTCCTGGAACAGGGCTGGGAAAGATTGTCCTGAAAATCTCCCACAGCCGGAGCCCATTTGGTCCTAATTTCAGAACGGGTTTCTTCCGAACTCCCACCAAAGCCGAGATCCCCAAAGAGAGACCATGTTCAGGCTATCGAATTTACTAGCTGTGTGATCTTGGACAAGCCACTTAACCTCTCTGAGTCTCGGCAACCTCATTAGCAAAACTGAGGTGATTTGAGTCCCTGTTTCATAGGATTTTTGAGAAACTTAAATGGGATGGTGCGTATAATGCACTCTATTAGGGTGATGCTAGAGCCTCTAACAGATGCCGCTATGGTTTCCGCAAACCTTTCTTCCTCACCTACTGATTCCAAGTGAGTGTTCCTAGCCAGTGGGCAGCTTTTCTCCCTGTGATGATCTGGGGGGCTCAGGATCCCTCCATCCTGTGACTATGTCACGCCCTAGGTTCTCAGAGTCTTCTGCTTCTAGCCTCAGGAAGGAGAAAGAGCCAACATGCCAGGTGCTCAGGAGAGCCAGAGAGGAGTAAGATTTCGCAGGTTACCCCATCTTGGGAGATCAGTGAAGGGCCGTCCCCCTTGCTCCATGGGTGTCGCCCCCCTGAGAAGGCTTCCTTAACCTTGCGGTCTGGGTTAGACGCCCTTCCTGCCTGCTGCTGGAGCAGTCACGTCCACTGGAATGCAAGTTTTGTGGGCACAGCCTAGATCTCTGTTATTTGCCACCACATTCCAGAAGAATTTAGCACCTGGCACATAAGAAGAGTACAATAAATATTGGCTGGAAGAATTTAAAAGTAAAATTCAGGACCCTGCCACATTCCTGCATTTGGCAGAGGCAGATTAGTAAATGTTACTACTTGGCAAATCTGAAAAGAGAATATACAGGCATTCCTGTATACTAGAGATTATCTATGGCCCACGAGCCAAACTCTGCCCACCGTCTGTTTTTGCAAATAAAGTTTTATTGGAACACAGACCCACATGTACAAAAGGGGGCTTGGAAATGTAGTCCCTGGCTGGGTTACTGCCTCCCAGGGAGAACTCCACACTACAGCACAAGGAGTCCAAATTTTTGCTGGATGGTTAGCTGGCATCTGCCTCAAGCATTTATTATAGTACAGTGCTATGCTTTAATATTAATATTATTTTAACTTATTTTTTTCTTTTTTAAATGTTTAATTTTTTGTAGGAATGGGGTCTCACTATGTTGCCCAGGCTGGTCTTGAACTCCTGGGCTCAAGCAATCCTCTCACCTTGGCCCCCGCCAAGTGCCAAGATTACAGGCATAAGCCACTGCACCCAACCTATATCGTTTCCTAATCCAACCTTCCAGTTGCACAAATGAGATCCAGGAGATGAGTGCACGGTTACAGCTAGTAAGTGGCAAAACTAGAATTGGACCAAAACTCTTGGCCTCTGATCCACCCTGGAAGCCAGGAGAAAGAATAAGAAGTTCCTACTTGGGGCTATTTGCTCTAAATGGGCAGGGACTCTGGAAGTTTTGTTCACTAGGTTTTAGGAAGCCAACATTTCTGGGCTGCTGACAGTTTTGCAGGCCAGAGAAAGGTCAGCTTTGCTTTTCTCCTAGGTTCTAGAGGCAGACATTCCCATTCTGCACTGCTCACCTGGAGCCCCCAGCCCACTGTCACTCCTGCCTCCATGTTCCAGATTCTTCCAGCAAGCAAGAGTCACAGTGGGCACCATGGCTGGGCCGAGGCCCATGATCTCCAGGTGGGTGTTGGTGTCTGCCCATCCCTGCTGGGAAGCTGTTAAAAAAGGCACTTTCTCCCCACCCTGACCCATGGCCCACTCTGTCTTCAGCCTGGGGCAGGTAAGGCATGTTCCTGGTTGTCTTGGGCTCAGCCCAGCTCCTCCCTTGCCAGGCAGGCCTTGCATGGCCTGAGCAAGCACACACAGGCTGCGGGGCCTGAAGGGTGGCAAGGGCAGGGCAGGTGGTGGCAGGGGAGTAAATAAGATGCTTGTGTTACCTGGGTAAGTCGCTTCCCTCTTTGGGCTTCCACTCCCCCTCCTCTGCCGTGAGGATCATGCTGCCTGTTCTACCTACCTTGGGGGGGTGTAGAGGGTGGGCTAAAAATCTGGAAACAGTGTAATGTCTTGCATAGTGGATGCTTGTTGATTTTTCAACCTCCCCTAATAAATTCTATCTTCTTTTAATGACAGCAACTGGACTTCCTTTGGAAGACTCACCTCTTCTTCACTGTGTGTAGTCTTGGTGGAACTGTCCATCAAGTTGCCACACCTCCTTCCCTGCCCAATGAGTGTGTACGTGACCCTAGATCAACCAATCAGAATCTTCCCTGGGACTTTGGATCTTGAGTGGAGTCGCGGAGGATTAGAGAAAAAGAGAGAAGAGCTGGAGCTGTTGCTTCCCAGTGGGGCAGCCTGCTCTCTCTCTCTCTCTCTCTCTCTCTCTCTCTCTCTCTCTCTCTCTCTCTCACACACACACACACACACACACACACACAATGGCATCTGAATCCTACAGCACCCACAATTCCTCCCTAAGGGTTTGCTTTTAAGCTATTAGCTCCTTGAGAGCAGGGATAACATCTTATAATTCTTCTGGGTTTTTCTTTTCCCTAGCTGGGCCTGCAAGGCAGGGATGTCGGGGAAGGAGCACCAACTTCAGTGTCAAGAAGAGCTGGTTTGCACTCCCAGCTCTAGCGACACCAAGCTGTGCTGCCTTGGGCAAGGGCCTTAAGCTCTCAGGGCTTGTTGCCTCAACTCTAACTATTTCATGTAGTTGTTCCGAGGATCAAAATGGGAAAACGTAAATGAATTACCTAATGCATTTAAAGGAGATATTGCTATTATCACAATTATTATTGACACTCAAGCCTGAAGGCAAATAAGTGATTTTTTAGTTGCAAAATGGATTCTGTTCTTTTCCAAGGGATGGCTGATATCAAGGAAAGTTTTAACAACAACCCAAAACTCAGGTAACTAGGTTTGAAGCCCTGCAACTCAGATTCCCCTGACAACTTCTCAGCACCTACTATGTGCCAGGCGTCACCCTAGGTGCTTTCAAATGAATTTTCTGGAAGCCAGAAGGTCCAGGCAATAATAAAACCCTTTCAGTTCTGTTTTTTCCCCAAGAAATTAGGAGTGGCGGAGAGATCTCATTTCTTAAATGGGTGTGGTTTTTGTCTATTTTTCCGATGGAACTCCTTCATTTTCATGGGGACATGCCCTTAACCTCAGGCTGTTATGGTGGGCCCTAAAGTCAAGGAAGCCTCAAATTCTGGCTGCTTTCTGGGCAGGGGAGCTCCAGTAAGTTGCCATCAGATGCTTCTGACAAGCAGCCCCATGCATCCCTAGAAAGAGTCAAAGCCAAGGGTAAAAGCACAGAGCCCAGGCCCATGGGCCTCAAGCCAGTGAGCTTCTGGCCTTGCTGGTGCCAGAGGCTGGTCCTCACCCACCCAGAGGAGAGTGGCAGCTCAGAGACCTAAGGGACAAATGAGGACACATAGCTGTGACAGGCAGGGAAGATGGTTTCCCAAACAGAAGGACTCCAGGCAGAACCTGACTGTGGGCACATCTGTGTGCCTCCTGCCCCAGATCTGAGATCCACTCTGCTCCCCCTGCCCCATGGCCAGGGGGTGACCTGAATAGTCAGAACCAAAGCGTCCCCATGCAGAGAACAGAGGGAGGCAGGGAGGGAAGGAGGAGGGTGTGTTAGGTATTTATTCCCAAACGCCCCCTCTCTGGGGCACCTAGATGGGCTGGGGGCCTCAGCAGATGGCTCAAAGTGGCCCTCTCTCTCTATGCCTCTCTCCTCTGGATTCTAACAACCGCTCCCTCTCCTCGTCCCTTTGCACCTAGAGTGGGGCCAATAGCTCCACTGTCACCCCTTCCAATCGCATCACAGAGGTGGCTGTGAAATAGGCTCCACTCGGAGAGGACTCAGAGGGAGACAAGGGACCTCCCCCTGGCGCGTGGTCGGGGACCCCAGGCATTCACGGAAAGCCCACTCCGTGAGTAGCTGACAACCGTAGATTTTTCCAGCCAAGATTCTGGAAGAGTTTCGGCCACAGTGAGTACTGGGGGAGGGGAGGGGTGGGCCCCGCTAGGAAAAGGGCGGAAGGCTGCAGCCAACCCTTACCTAATCATCTTACGACCCTGGGGAATTCTCTCCATTTCCAAGCCATCGTAAAATACTCACCTAATTTAGGAGGAAATGGCGACACAAGATGTTGCTCTGTGAGCACTTTGCACAAGACAGTCCTCATAATAAGTCGTGGAGGATTTAAAAGGTTGCTGACATTTCCCGTTATGTATCTTTTCATTAGAGGTAACTATCACTTTAAGCAAATTGTTTCAGGGCCTGGAATGTAGCAATAAGTGATCTAATTATTGTAGGTTGTAATTTAGGAAGGTTCATTATGTCACAGACATTATGACTCCTGGGTATTACTAAAGGACTCATTTGTAGCCCTCAAAATGATTTTCTCATGAACACATACAATGTCACCCATAGAACTAGTGTGGAGCCTTAAGATGATCTGACGTATATAAAATGCCAGTTTTCTTGGGGACTGGATTTCAAGATTGTCATAAATAAGTGAACAGTTAGAATACTAAATTTATGCCCAGTTAAAGGAAAACCCAGTTCTGACTAGAGCAACACAGGACCCCTCAACTCTGTTACTTAATGTCAAATAAATCACTTAAGACAAAGGTGACATTAAATGAAAACCAAGAAGCCTGTGATGTCTAAATATTTTCAATTCCATGTAGCTGGAATGCCTGAGAAATGGCTGGCTTTGTGTTCTTGTTATTTTCTTTTGCACCCTCAGTCCCCCAAAGAAAGCACATCTGTAATATTCATATTCACGAAAATAAAGCATGCTTTCAGCTTAACCGCCAAGTTGTAATTGTGTTACTGCGGCATGGCAGAGGCTAGTTGGTTGCTATCCACCTACATTTTCCCCTTTTCCTTCTGGGCACCCAGCTGGACTACATTCCCCAGCTTCCTTTGCAGTTAGGAGGCCATGTGACTGAGTTCTGACCAATGGCATGTGAGCAGAAGGGATGCGTTACTGCTGCCGGCCTTCCCATCAAACCTCAGCACAATACTCCAGGCTTTCTTTTCCTGCCGTCTGCCGTCAGAATGCAAAGATCCAGTGGGAGCTCAGTAGGTACAGGGATAGTAGAACCACTAGGTAGAGAGATTCTGGACATTGAATTTCTGGGCAGAGAAGACTTCCCCCTACCCGCCGTCAGTGACATGAATGAAAACTAAACTTTGTGTGTGGGTGTGAAGCCAATAAGCATCAGATTTTACAGCAGTAGTTATATCCTTGACTAATAGTTATGTAGGGGATTTTCCATTAAATCGGTGTTTCATAGTCTTAACAGCCAAGCACTTGCAGGGCTCTACCTTCTGTAGTTTGTGTTATAAAAGCAACGGATTTCTTTTTCAATCTTCCAAATATTTTTAAAAGAATTACAGAAGCGTACAGACTTCCAAAACTTCCAACTTATAAACATTCACAGACATGAACAAAGCTGAGCGCCAGAGTAAAAACATGTCAGATCTGCTCCCTACAAACAATGGTTGTTTATATGGTGCCAGGAAATTGATTTCTTTGCTTCTCATTAGATCTGAACCAGTCACTGGGACTGGAAGGATGCAATGTTCTGATTGGCCAGATCTGGGCCACATGTCCCTCCATCCCTAGAGCTAAGAGTAGAGCCAGTTTCCCCAAAGCAGATAGGCTGAGAGTGGAGAAAAGGAAACCAAGATACTGTTATCAAAAGAAAGAGGAAATGGATGCCGGGCAGGTAAAAACTAGAGATATCAATTACATGTATATTCAGATGAGGAAACTAAGAAATAAAACTGGAGGGACTGTCCCAAGATCAAACAGCTAAGAAGAGCAATAGAATGAACCAAACTTTGGCTGGACATGATAGCTCACTCCTGTAATCCTAGCACTTTGGGAGGCCAAGGAGGTAGGATTGCTTTGAGCCCAGGAGTTCGAGACCAGCCTGAACAAGATCCCATCTCTACAAAACATAGAAGAATTAGCCAGGTGTGGTGGTGCATGCCTATAGTCCCAGCTACTTGGGAAGCTGAGGCAAGAGGATTGCTTGGGCCCAGGAGTTTGAGGTTGCAGTGAGCTATGATCATGCCACTGCACTCTAGCCTGGATAACAGAGTGAGACCCTGTCTCCAAAAAAAAGAAAAATAAAAAAAGAAGAATGAACCAAACTCTGCTATTTCAGCTTTCTCCCCATCACCCCTGTGGTAGCACTGGACGGCATGCTCACAGAGCACCTGTTTTTGGTACGATAACCCCCAAATTGCCAGCAACTGTAGATAATTATAACCACAGAGGAACCATGTTCCCTAATGCATGGCCCATAAACCCATCAGTTGTCCCGAGGCTGCAGAGGGATTTATAAAAGGCCATCCATCTAATTAATAATTGGTCTGCTGCCAACTTAAGTGGTTTGGTGCTGTTAACTGTAAGTATGTTTTTAATGTAAGGGACTTACTCCCATTAGCTGTCTTCTCTTTTGAAAATATGGCCAAGTAAAAGGCTGAGATTTCACAAGCTAAGAGAATCACCTGGCATTAGCCAGCCCCTTAGGAGTTTACCTGTGCAGCCGAGTTTATTTCCAGAGGACAAAGCCCACCTTTCATGGAATAAACGTTGAGGGAGAGGCCCACAGGCGATGCTGGGCCTTTGGCATTTTCTTTTGTTCCAGGCCCGCCCTCCTGCGCACACATTGTCTGGCTGTCAGCATCAGGCGCGGAGTAAGGCCTCCTGAGTGGCACTTCCTGGGTGATGGCATTGCCTATGTCAATGAATAGAACACTTATCTCCTTTGTGCTTCTTCTAAATGCAGAAATGTTTCTTGCAGTCATAATTTTTGGGAGGCATTTGCATCTTGGTTTATGAAATGTCTTGATGGTCCCAAGAGGTGACTTGGTTAGCTTTCCTTCCATTTGCCAGTTGACCGGCCGAATGCCTTGCAGCGAGGAATCGAATGAATGCTTCTTCCCTTAGGGAACAACGGCAGGCATTCGCGTCACCACTCTTGTTTTCGGTCATATTTTCAAAAGATCCTCAAGAATATTCTCCTGGAGCAGACACAAATCAGAATTCCTCCAGCTGATTGTGATTAAAAAATATGCGTTATTGAAATGTTTCATTTGGTCCAAGGTTTGCATCAGTTGCTTGATCCGATAGATTGAAACGAAAGGGAAACAAAATTTAAAATCCTCCTAGGATTTTTCCAGACTTTCTCTGCTTTTGCCAGGCTGTGATCTAATCCTAGAAACCTCTTCAGGACTGTTTGGGCCTAGTTAGAGTTATTTAAGGCAGGCTGGCTGCGCACTTTGCAAGTGGCACTCAACACCCATCAGCAATCAGATGCCTGGGCCCTAGATGCTTATATTTAAATAGCAGCTGCACTTTATGACCTCAAGGTTGTTTAATGCACCCTCTAAACATTTTGGAAGTTTCAGGAAAGCCCTTTGCACATGGAGAGTAGAGCCGGTTTGGGGAGAATCAATTCTGATAAATCATTTCTCTAAATGTGAACCGGCTTTATAAAGATGTTAAGCACATTAGACATTTTCCCTCAAACATCCAGCTGTTTCTTCTAACTGCTTCCAGAGAATCTACACAGAGCCAGACACACTCCAAGAGAAAAGGTTCCAGCATCACTGAAAAACAAAAACCCCCTCCCCCAGCCCCAACGGAGGGGCCTGACATCTTCCACGACTCCTTGTGCAGTGAGACGCGGTCACACCTGCACGCGTGTGTCGTCAGCAGAGGGTACACACCTCCTCCTGCGCTGACTTGCCCCCCACACTCCTGCTTGTCTGCAGTTAGACCCAGATGTAAAACAGATCACAGTTTCTGTATTTTTTAAGAGAGAAAACAAAAATGCTTGTGTCTCTTCAGCATTCCCCTGCAGTGAAACCAAGCGGGTTAGAGAGAACTCATGGGAGAATGTGACCCGAAGAGTTGGTACCCGACAGCCCCCTTCAAGGACAACGGGTCTGCATGGCTGGGAACATCTGGACTGTGGAGATGAGGCTTGTCTCTCCTCAAGCTGGAGAAACATGCACAGCTGAGCAGGCTGCCAGAGGCCGAGGGGACGGCCCCGAACTCCCCAGCTCACCCTAGCCTCCCGAGGTTAATATTCCAAAGGCAAAGACTTCATTTGAACACCATGTTCTGTCATAAGCTCTTTGCTGGAAAACTCACTTAATGCTTTTTAGCAATTCTGAGGCCAAGGAACTGAAAAAGGCCTGCAAACAAATGATAGTACACCCCAAACAATGATTCATATATGTGACATCTCTACTTAGACAAACACTTCCGAGCCCATTCTCTTGTGTGATCCCTTCGCTAAAGCTGCCCAGAGAGGCAGGACAGTACCTGGCATGCCCATTTTATGGATGAGAAAACTGACATGCAGAGTTCAAGTGGCCATAAAAAAGACCCTAAGGAAAATCTCCTCCACTGGTCCTGAGGCCCCCATGACATAGGACGCTATTGGGCTCAAACAAGGTCACCAAGATCATTCTTGCTTGTTCTGCCACTGAGTAGCTGCGTGACGGTGGCACGTAGTAAGCACTCAACGAATGTTAGCAATGATGGTGATGATGATGATGATTTTGAAATATATACTTATTTTTTATTATTTTTTTTCTTTGACAGTCCTAGAAGCAGATAATTATATGTATTTCTAGAAAAGCCTAGGTATAAGCTTGTCCATCAGAATTCCACGTAACAGATGATGATTAGATGATACTATGGGCCTTTAATTTCTTCCCAATGTCAAATATTTAAAGACGTCAGAACGTGACCTTCCCGTCTCCATTCTGGAACAGTTTCTAATCATATTTGAAAGGTTCTAGGTTCAGGTGTCAGAAAAACTCCTTTGCTGCCTGTTCCTAATGATGCCAGTCCTGATGTCCCAAGCTTTCCAGACAGTTGCGGAATCTCCCCCTTTTGGCAGCAGTCAGAGGAAAGGCAGAAAACACCGAGCTTTCTGCTTAGGGAGCAAAGGGTATCTAAAAGCCTTTGACCTACCTCTTTCTCTTGGTATCTACCATTTTGCTGTTTCTTTGTGATCAAAAACCATCTGGAAGCCAAGTGGCAGAAACTGCTGGCACTCACCAATGTCCATGCTCTCCTCCATTTCCTGGACAGACAGCCACCCTTACTGTTATCTGTGGCCATAGGACTGAGTTCTGGCCGACGGAATGTGAGCAGAAGTGATGGGCACCAGCTCCAGGCCTCCCGGAGTTAATCCGCATTTCTCTCTTGCTCGTGTACCAGCACGATGGAAAGCACTCCTGGAACTAGGGAAGGGCTGAGCTTCAAGATGGAAGAAATCTGGGTCCTTCAGTCACTCCATGGAGGAGAGCTGTCCATCAATCAAGACCACTGATTTTGGATCCTGAAAAGAAATAAATGTATACTATGTAAATTGGGAGCTGTGGTTTAAAAAGTTAGCCTTCCTCTGACAAATTCGGACCCCATTTGTGGCAAACTCTAAAGCAGAGACTTAGCCAAGATCACACGGCTAGTTAGGAATTCAGGCTTCTACTTCTTGTCCATGGCTTTCACCATCACAAGCCCATTAAAGATGCTGTCTACCAGTATCTGAAGCATAATAGGCTTTCCAAAGTGAGATGGATGGATGGACGGTTAGATGGATGGGAGGTTGGGTGGATGCATGGATGGATGAATAGATCGATGAATGGATGAGAAAATAGATAATTGGATAGTTGGATGGATGGATGGATGGTTGGATGGATGGACAGGCAATGACCTTGTGGTCATTTATCTGCTAAATTGTCATCAGTTTACAGAGAAAGGACCAGCAAGGGTTTGCTTCTCTTGAAAGGTAGGAAGAAGAAATGTGATCAGCCCAGAGCTCTCAGAGAGGGGGGAAGTCCTGTTTAGGGTACCAAGAACACCTTAGAATCACTAGAGAAACTAACTCCACAGACTCACAGGAACCCAGACTAGGTTTTCCAGTGGTCACAGAGCTCCTCAAGACAAGACTTAAGATAAACAAGTCCAGACAACTGAGGCTGGAGATTTGTTCTTACGCAGCTTGCTAGCTGGGGGCCGGCCAACTAGGGGTACAGTATGTTTATCAAGAACCAGAGGGCACGTCAGCCTCTGGGGCTAACCCTACCGCCCACTTGCCACCTGCTAATCTTCCCCAGGAGTGCCAGTTCACCGGGCTGCAATGCAGAATGCTCCTGGCATCCGTCTGCCCGGGACCCTCTTTCCACGCGGCTGCCGGGCCGAGTCCCGCGCTCAGCGCTCCGCGGGGATGGCAGGCGTGGTTGGGCTGCCCTCCCCCCAGGCCCCCGTGCGCCTCTCTGCCTCTGGCAAGCAGGCCCTTCGAGCCTGTCTTTATGTCCTTATCAGTGCACCCCGGCAGGCGCAGGTGCCAGGCCTCATTCGCTCAATTACCGTCTTCGCGGGACACAATGCTCTCTTCCGTGCGCAGATAGAGACACTTTCATGGCAAGGGTTCAGAGCTAAATCCTGTTTTGATACTGTCAGAAACTCCCTGCCAAGCTGACACTGTACGTTAGAGGGAAAAGAGCTCACCGGCACAGAAAGCCGAAATTAAATTAAACAGGATATTAATACCTAGTAGTTAAGGAAATGATATTTCCTTTTTCTGATTCCTCCCTCTCTCAGTACAGAAGCCAAAAATGCATCCCCCTTTGGCTGAACCAGTTGGGCCCCAGGTTTTTCAAAGCAAAACATCAACGTGATTCTTCTCGAAAGAGAAGCTTCCGCACTGTTCCTTCGCCACCCCCAGCCGGCCCCCAAACCCCAGGCCCTTCCAGTTTCCCTCTGTGCCACTGAAACGTGGTCTCTTTAATCCCCCTGAAGTAGAAGGAAATTGAAAGCCAGTCAAAGTGGCCAGAGTATGGGTGGCATTTTTTTTCTTCTCTATTTTCTAAATTTTAAAAATGAGGGTCACATTGCTATTTATGTGAAAAAAGAAAACTCCCTCCCCTTGCCCTCTCTTTGAGCTTGCAGTCCTGTGAAAGTTCTCTCGCAAATGCTTGGCCACAGATCACCCTTAAAAATAATGGCTCTGTTGTCGTTGTTGCATCATTGTTGAATGGTGTGTGTTCAGCATTTTCTATGTCCCAGCACCTGTGAATCATTTCATCTAATCCTCCCCACAGTTGGTATCAGGTAAGTAGCTGGTTTTGTCCCTGTTTTAGAATGCGTGTACACCTAGGTTGCAACAGCGTTCACAATAGTCGAAAGGTAGAAACAAGCCAACAGTCCATCAGCATTTGGGATAAACAAATGCAGAATATCTACACAATGCGATAGACAAAATGTGGTACATCTAAACGACGGAATATTATTCATCCTTAAAAAGGAAAGACACTCTGATACACACACAGCATGGATGAACCTTCAGGATTTATGCTAA
>CAUYSK010032596.1:0-14201 GCA_963575035.1 Avahi laniger | reverse complement strand
TAATTTCTTTCTATTTTTGGTAGAGGTGGGGTCTCACTCTTGCTCAGGCTGGTCTCGAACTCCTGAGCTCAGAATGATCCGCCCACCTCGGCCTCCCAGAGAGCTAGGATTACAGGCGTGAGCCACCGCGCCCGGCCAGGATTTCTTTTTGGGGTGCTGCAAGTGTTCTAGAATTTGATAATGGTCATGGTTGCACAGTATTCTGAATATGCTAACCACCACTGAGTTGTACACTTAAGATGGTAACTTTTACATGTGTAAATTTTATCAATTAAAAAAATTTAAATAGATATGGCCAAATTGCCCTCCAAGAGTGTTGTCATAATTTAACTTCCAACAACAGTGTGTGAAAATACCTGTTTTTCCACATCCTCACTAATAGTGAAAACTATCAGTCTTTTAAATTTTTGCTAATCTGATAGAAAAATAGATTTTTTGAAGTTTGTATTTCCTTCATTGCCATTGCCCATTTTTCCACTGTGTTTTTTATCTTTTTCTAATTGATTTATAGGAGCTCCATGTACAAGGAGTATCATCGTTTTGTCTGTTTTTACAGATCAGACTTGTCAATCTTCTTCTTTGTATCTTTTGAGTGATTTTTAGAATGGCTTCACCAACCATTGTTATACCTATGATCTCTATTTTGTTCTGATATATTTATGGATTTTCTTTTATAAGTTTGAGTCTTCAGTCCATCTGGAATTTAGTGACTGGTGTATGTCACTAAATTTGCAATTATCAAATCTTTATGTTTTTGTGAGACCTCTTTCAGAGCATTTGATCTAATTTCCCATATATAGACAACTTATGAATTGATTCCACAAGTCTTTTAAATGGTGAACTCTTTTCTTGGATTTAAATTCAATTGGTTTATATCAGCGGTAGATCCAGGTTTTCTGGGGCCTGAAGTTTATGTAATTTAGGGGATTCTCTTCGATGCAAGAATACCAAATTTTGACTATAAAATTAGGTGCAGGCCCATGCAGGTGCAGAGATCTGAAATCCAAGCTTCCTTACTTCACATTAAATTCACCCCGGTTATATTATCAGAATGCATCAGTTACATAAAACTGATGAGGAATAGCGATCTCTGTCTCTGGAGTAGTATCTATTATAGTCACCAACTGCCACAAGTTCAGGATTTTTTTTTCTTCCTTTGTTATTGTTTTTTTTTTTTTTCGAGACAGAGTCTTGCTGTGTTGCCCGGGCTAGAGTGCCGTGGCGTCAGCCTAGCTCACAGCAACCTCAAACTCCTGGGCTTGAGCAATTCTTCTGCCTCAGCCTCCCGAGTAGCTGGGATTACAAGCATGAGCCACCATGCCCGGCTAATTTTTTCTATATAGATTTTTAGTTGTCCAAATAATTTCTTTCTATTTTTAGTAGAGACAGGGTCTCGCTCTTGCTCAGGCTGGTCTCGAGCTCCTGACCTTGAGCGATCCACCCGCCTCGGCCTCCCAGAGTGCTAGAATTATAGGCATGAGCCACTGCGCCCGGCCTCTTCCTTTGTTTTTTTAAGAGCAGACATGGTGGCTTTAATGTTGGAAGTGGAGTTAGTCCAGTGGAGAAGTTCTTTCAGCAGAGTCTTCACCACCTCAGCGTCGCTCAGATGTAGTGTATTTGATCAGTGGAGTAGCGAGAGCTCAGTATAATAATGGAGATTGTTAATCTTGCAAGCCTTTGGAATTTGAATTTACAGCTTTAACTTTGCATATCTGCTTACTTTTGCATTAAAGTTTGGTCAGCATTATTGAGAGGTTTGCAAATACAACTAACAGTGCTTTCTTTAGCATCTTACCCCTTCAGAAACTGGGGAGGCAAACAGTGACCAGTGTTACAAATAATGCAGAGGATGAAAATAATAATGATATCTGACTTTGACCATGAGTCACACTCCGTGCTAAATGCTTACCTGGATTGTCTGACTATTTATTCTCATCACCTGCTATGAGGCAGACGTCGTTATGACCTTTGCCATACAGGTGGAGAAGCTGAGAGGTTTAGAGAGAGGGTACCTTACTCAGGACTTCAGCGGGGTACTCCAGACCCCCCTTTTGAAGATCCTCTAAGGCCGGTTCTGTCACATGACAAATAAGAAAACAGACTTGGAGAGACCCAAGATCTTTTGACAGCAGGGTGTATGTGTCAAGCATAGTTTTTTAAAACTATGTGGTACCATTACCTTGGAGGTTAGGGGAAAAAAAATAATAAAAAATAAAACCGTATGGGCATTATTTCATTTAATCCCTCCAAGGGTCCTGCAAGATAAATACTGTTATTATTCTTTTACAGATGAGAAAACTGAGACACAAAAATT
Source organism: Avahi laniger (assembly GCA_963575035.1). Classification (NCBI taxonomy): domain Eukaryota; kingdom Metazoa; phylum Chordata; class Mammalia; order Primates; family Indriidae; genus Avahi; species Avahi laniger. The sequence goes on along the minus strand of CAUYSK010032596.1, from coordinate 11,887 downwards.
TCCAGGGTCACATAGCTATTATACTAAGTGCAAGAGGTGGGACTGAGCCTTAAGCAGCCTGCCTCCAGAGCCAACCTCCTATGCTCACGCCGCAGCTGCCTTCCAAGGGAGTACCGTTAAAGCTACATCTCCAAGCCTCCCAGAAGTAGAGAGAAACTAGGGTCCTTTCATTTTTTTTTCAATGAAGAAATGCATAAACAGGGTTACAAAAATGTATCATATTTAAAATGTTTAAATTTGACAGATTTGTTCCTTTAACACTCAAAAAATAGTGCAATACAATCCTGCTACTTGCAAAATAATGAGAAGATTCAAAATAAATATTAATTCATGAGGCTTTTACATTCGGGGTGATATGGGAAGAAGGCATGATTTAAAGTTGATGATGAACACTTCCTTTCAATCCTGTGTCTGTGTTTGGTGGATGATTTCATTTGGAGAACACACCAGAAGTCTAACTCGAGGCTCTTTGGACATGAAAGGGTGGTCAAAACATCCTGACCCAATTTAGTGGTATTAATATATAGAATCAGCACCTTGTGCCTGACCTTTCTTTGTTTTTCCAATGTTGGTGGCTAAAAGGATAAATGTTTATAGAAGATTATACTAAAGTATGGTTTCTTTTTATAAAAAGAAGAGCTACTGAATGCCAATTGATAAGAGACAGGCTTTGATTTTATATCCTACTGTATGTTTCGTGGTTAGTTTCTTTTTAAACGTTCTTTTGTTTTTTATTATTTCCTGCTCAGACTTAAGTTTTCTAGGAAAGAGAGGAGTATTTTTTTTTTTAAATCAGAGAAGAAATTTCCAAGTCATTTTTCCTGGAGGAATAAATTAAAATGCAGGGCCTATTTCTGACCCTACTAGCGACTTCTCTGTAGCTTTAGGAAAATCAATTAACCTTTTACTCTTGCTCTGTCTGTACAATAGAGATGACAGTTTTGACACCAGATTTTTCCAAGGTATTTTTCAGAGCCTTGAGTGAAAGGTATTAAAAATATTGCTTGCATTATTTCCGACTCCCCCTAGCAATTGGTTCCAATTATCAGCCACTTAGAAGCATTTGTAGGTAAGACTCTTATCACACATTGCTAATCGCAACTTTCACAGTTGTGTTTTGTTGTTTCAATTCAAAAGCTGATGTTTTGGAAGTGGCTGCTTTCTTTGAGGGTTAGAAAACATGACCACATTTCCATACAAATATCCTTTCTTATTAGCACATCACCCGTCCATCCCTTAAAGGATTATGCAACTCTGTTCATAGATATAATCAGCTTTGTATTTTCATTCAAGGATAACAAACTAGCAAAGTTGAAATCTTGACTTGTCATCGGAATTGAATTACTCCCTGGAGCTGGGAGGGAATGAGATTGAGTCCAGCCCTGCTCAGAATGGCAGTTGTCTCTAGAATCTAAATCGCCCGCTCTCCCTTTCTTCTCCCTCCAGTATGGTGACTACGACCCCTCTGTTCACAAGCGGGGATTTTTGGCCCAAGAGGAATTGCTTCCAAAAAGGGTAAGACACCAAATTCCCCGTTTGGGAAGACATAGCAGATATTCAGTCTAAGAGAAATCTAACTGAAGGACTTAAAGGAATATTGGAAGTACATGGCAAGAAGATTTTTATAAATATTTTGTAATAAGTTTTGAGTAAAGAGTATGGAATCTGTGTTAAGAATATTAAAAAGCAAAGGTTGGTGGAATCAGTTTGGCATTTCCAAGACTAGCACGGCCATAGGCCATGTTTGTCCAGCATGGTCCTTTCTTTAAAGGTGGTGGAATGTGTCACTGATTCCCAAGGAGGAGGGCAGAGCAGTGTGTGTTAAGCTTGGGGAATTGCTGCTATTCGCTATTCGAGGGTGGGTAGAGGAAATGAGGTGGGGGTGGGCGTTGTGGTTTTTAATCTTAGGCTTCGTTCATCTTGTTCATTAGCCACAGAAGCAGGCCCGCCCTCCCTTTCACTCCTTTCAATTTTATGTCCCCACTCATCTGTCATTGGCTAATAAAGCCATGGTCCTCACCTCTTCTACCTTTACCTGTCCTTTGAGTGCTTCTGTGCAGGCGAAGGCCCAAGGCTAGTTAAGCCTCGCCCCTGGCAGTGGAGCTTGGCCCAGAGCAAAGACAGGAAAGAAAGGCCCCTGCCAGACAAGTGGTGCGCCTGGGTCTGAGCAATAACTCAGTTGCTCCTCCAATTGAATGGTCTTGTTTACATGCCCACCTCTGCGTGTGACTGTCTCCCTGCGTGCAGCTCTATAAAAATAGCTTCGCTGTTTTGTAAAAATGATACAGAATTGTAAAAATGGCAAACAATACCCGAACTTACTTTGTGTGTGGGTTTTTAATTTTGCTTTATTTTTTGGTAGGTAATAAATCTGTATCAAATGACTCCGGAAATGTGGGAGGAGAGAATTACTGCCTGGTACGCTGAACACCGAGGCCGAGCCAGGTGAGGCCCCTTCTTCACTGGTTTACATTTCTTTGTAGGCTTTTTTTTTTTTCTTTAAAGAACTATAAAACTGGGACATGCTTGTTAAACAAAATGCAGTACCGAAGTATAGAAGAGAGAAAGAGAGAGCTGGGGGTAATGTCAGTCTTAGCTCTGTGTGTGCCCTTTTTCCAGTACAGGTGGCATAAAGTGGGTGTGCGTACTGCCTGTTGGGATGTGCAAACCTGGTATCCTATTGTATGGATATCCCTTTGCTTTTGCGGCCATCTGCCTATTGTTGGCATTTGGGAGTGTCTAGACTTTTCACTTTTAGAGAAGCTTCTGCAGGTCACAGTCTTCTATCGTTATACAAGTGTATGAGAGGTTCTGAGGATAGATTCCTTAGAAGGAGAGCTGCTGGGTCAAAGGATGCCAGCATTTTGTGATTCGACAGGCGCCATCACATGGTCCTCCCAAAAGGCTGTGCCGTTTGCCCTCGTCCATCAGCAGTGTCCTGAGAGTGTCTCCCCTTCCCCATCCTGTTCCCAATACTTGTTTTTATCAATCTAATTTTTCTCATCTAAAAGGTGAAAAATTGTATCTTATGTTCTAGTTGGCATTCCCCTGATCACTTCAGGAATTGATCATCTTTTCTTTAGCCTTTCAAAATGTTTTCTTTTCTTCAAATCAGCTTCCTATCACATGCTTTTTTTTTTTTTTTTTAACTTTTAGAGAAGTGTAGCATACGTAATGAAAGGTGGACAGACCATGAGTACACTGATCGATCAGTGGTCACAAAGTGAGAACACTGTGTAACACCAGGGGAGGAAATAGCATAACCAGTCTCCTGATTTTTCTTTTTTCTTTTTTTTTTTTTTTGAGACAGGATCTCTGTCACCCAGGCTGGAGTGCAGTGCTGTGATCATAGCTCACTGCAGCCTCCAACTCCTGGGCTCAAGCGATCCCTCTTGCCCCAACCTCCCGAGTACCTGGGACTACAGGTGCATGTCACTATGCCTGGCAATTTTTCTATTTTTTGTAAAGACAAGGTCTCTCAGTATGTTGCCCAGGTTGAAACAGTCTCCTGATTTCTAACTCCATAGGTTAATGGTGCCCATTTAAAACTTTGGATAAATGCAATCGGTTTCTATTTTTGTGCCTCACTTCTTTTACTCGGCCCCTTATTGCAAGATTTGGGTTTGTGGCATATGGCATTAGTTTTTTCACTTTCATTGCTGTGTAGAATCCCACCATATCAACATCCATTCTATTATTGATGGACATGTGGGTTGTCGGGTTGTCTCCTGGTTTTTGCCCTCTCAATTATATCAATTTCCCAAAGTAATTATAGAATTTACATCATCAGTGTGTGTGATTTCTGGTTTCTCCACCTGCTTGCCAACACTTGGCATTCTTTCAGGCTGGATTTTTAAAAATTCACTTGAGAGCATTTTGAGATTGAGGAGAGATGGAAGAGGACAAGGACATAGGGAGGCTTGAGTTAAAATATTTCAATACCATATCTATTTGGGAGTTTTCCGCAAGTCATTGCTGTTCAAGAGCTTTAAATTTGACTTATAACTTAGAAGTACAGGATCTGGCTTGATTTTTATAACTCAGATGTAGCTCTTGCCCCAGCCTCCAACAATATCCAAAAAATAATATCAGGAAAAGTAGCTGACAAGCTACAAGCTGACAAGCTGACAAGCTTGCAGAGAGAGTTGTTTCATTACCAAAACTTTCTAAGTAAAGAAAGTACACAAAGATAAAGCAAGGACTTAAATAAAATTTGAACATCTAAATCCCTTTGAGGGTCGAAGATAACATACCGTATGCTCTTCTTGAATTACTTGAGACAAGTGTCAGTGTTTACTAAAAGCAAAATGGGAAATTGAAATCAAGAGATATCGTAATGAATCTGTTGTCATATTCTCATTTTATGGGGATGGGAAATTCTGCTTGACCTCGATGTGTTTAATAGACTTGGGATTGGATGAGGCTTTGCTGATATCTGCCCTGGCTCGTGTCTTCTACTGGTGGCGTGGCTCCCGAGGAATGACAGGGTCGGAACATTCTGCTTGCCCTCTTCCCGCCCTCCACTAAACTCACTCAGCTCCAGTGACAGTGTCTTCCATTCTCCTCACAGGGACGAAGCTGAAATGGAATATTTGAAGATAGCTCAGGACCTGGAAATGTATGGCGTGAACTACTTTGCAATCCGGGTGTGTTGAAGCCTCTCCCAGTTCCTTAAGTAGTAAACAGAGACCGAATCAGGGCCAGACTGCTAAAATGGGTTACTTCTTCATTCCAGGGTGGTAGAATCTTTTATGGTTCACTGATAAGGAAGAAAAGAGAAAGGGGAGAGAGGTCTTAGAGCCTGATTTTCTATTTTTGGATTTCAATTAGGTCATAGGTAATTAAGTGTCAGTTGAGCCTCGGGGACCTTGGGCCCGGTTTTGCTCTCAGCAGAAACCTGTTTGAATGCCCCCAGTGTAAGATTTGATTATTTCTGGCTCTGTGAGATCTCCGCCCACAGGGAGCACCTGTAAATACTTTCTTTCCCCCTAGGCACAGGAGAGTAAAGCTGCTTTTATAGATTACTGATTTGTTTGGGCGGGGACTCTTGTTCTCACTATGAGGCTAATTGGTTTTCTATTCAGACCATTAATAGTCTGCTGTCCTCTGGGAACCCACTGTTTCTGCAGGGAGAAGCCTTTGTGTTCAGCCCAGATCCCAGCCTTTAGAATGTCTTTCTCCTATGAGTTGGTTGCTAGCTGCAATGTATGGGCAGCTTCTTCCAAAAGAATACATACACTTTGCTAAAGCACGTCACCATTGGCTCCGAACCACAGTTGTGTAGAGGTTAAAAGTCAGCCACGGCGGTCCACCTTTATTATCATAATTACACTTTGCTTTCGTTTTTTGGGTTCCTACAAATTTTGTATTAAATTTTGGTAAATTGAAACACATTCTAAATATCGTAGGATAGATTTCTATCTGATTATTCATATCCTAAATGTAGATTTTTTATGGATTACTCTGCATAAAAAATAAGGCACACTGAAGTGTTATGTTATTTCATATAGTAAATGAGTGCCTCAAAGATTTTTCTTCTCTTTTTTTTTTTTTTTTTTTTTTTTTGAGACTGTCTCACTCTCTTGCCTGGGGTGAGTGCCGTGGCCTCAGCCTAGCTCACAGCAACCTCCAACTCCTGGGCTCAAGCAATCCTACTGTCTCAAACTCCGGAGTAGCTGGGACTATAGGCATGCGTCACCACGCCCAGCTAATTTTTTTCTATATATATTTTTAGCTGTCCAATTAATTTCTTTCTATTTTTGGTAGAGACGGGGTCTCGCTCTTGCTCAGGCTGGTCTGGAACTTCTGAGCTTAGAACGATCTGCCCGCCTTGGCCTCCCAGAGTGCTAGGATTACAGGCGTGAGCCACTGCGCCTGGCCTTGGTTTGGTTAAGGTCAGAGTAATTTAACACATTTATGTGTTTTTATCAACTCCTTTTGCCCCAATCTTGGCCACCTAGATTCTAGAAAACTAGAGTTTTATAATTCTCAAAAAAGTTTCTTTTTTTCCTTCTTTCTTTTTCTTTCTTTCTTTTTTTTTTTTTTGAGAGAAACAGGGTGTCTCTGTGTTACCCAGGCTCACCTCGAATTCCTGGGCTCAAACAATCCTCCCACCTTAGCCTCCTGAGTAGCTGAGGTGTGCTACTGCACCCAGCTAAAAAAGTTTCTTATTAGGGAGTATTTCTATATCAGTTAGACTACCATATTCTGTTCTTTGTGTGTGTTTCTTATATTGAGGAGTAGATAAAGCTAAAGGCTATTTTAGTGTCTTTTATGTTAAATTTCCTAAAATTCCACAATTAAAGGAAAATATGTGCTTAAAACAATTTAAAAGGGGCTACTTGAGTCCCCACCTCTCTGTTTAGTCTCTAAAAGTGTTGGAGTCTGTTTTTCCCAGGCTGGACTCGAACTCCTGATGGTCCTGTTTGTGCAGACTGAAAGGAAACAGGTTTTGTTTGAAGCAGACTCGGCATGAGTGTGGTCACATTAGACATTAGGTCCAGCTTTTTTTTTTTAAGAGACAGGGTCTCACTCTGTCACCCAGGCCAGAGTACAGTGATGTGATCATAGCTCACTACAGCCTCCCACTCCTGGGCTCAAGGAATCCTCCTGCCTCAGCCTCCCCAGTAGCTGGGACTGCAGCCGCACACCACCATGCCCAGCTTTCTTCCTTTTTTTAAAATTTAAATAGTCAGAAACATAATGAAATGTCTCATTTTCCAAAACGTACTGCAGATTTAAAAGTACAAAGCGTCACTTCTGTTAACGCAATAGTTTTAAAAGCTTTGCTGACAAGCAGAAGAATCTCTCACGGTTTGGTGGCAGTGCCTGACTTCAGGGTGTCAGGAGTGAAAAGATTTATGTTGGAGCACTCACTTCTCCGTCTGATGCCTGCTGTTAGATTGGTACTTCGCATCACAGTCCGAGAATCTTCTCAATTTGCAGATCTGTTTTCCTGCCCTTGAGCCTTAGTTCAATTTCCTTGTTGTCAGCAAGGGTCAGGTGCTGTAGGGTCCTTGTGTGGGGAGTTTTCTTCCATCTCCAAACAACGGCCAGACCACAGTGCTGGTGGACAGACCCGCACATACGACCATGAGGTCCTTAGCTAGGTCGGTGAGGTGGGGGCCCAGGGCACTGTGACTGCTGATCAGGGCCACTGTCAGGCATAGCATACATACAGTCAATTAATTTTTTACACACTTTATTAAGGAGTAATTCATAATAATTTCTTCTGATATGCTTTTCATAACATTTAATTATTAAAAATTTAAAAAACATAGGAAAGTTGAAAGAATTTTTCAGTGAATATCCGTATATACTCACTACCTAGATTTTACAGTTAACATTATTATACTTGCTTTATCACATAAGACTACATTTTGTCATTAAATGAGACCATTCAGTTCCAGCACTTAAAATTTTCTTTCTAGTAGTCCAACAACTGTTTCTTTTAACATAAATGTTTAAATGTAGGGCCAAGCATGGTGGCTCACGCCTGTAATCCTAACACTGGGAGGCCAAGGCAGAAGGATCGCTTGAGCTCAGGAGTTCGAGACCAGCCTGAGCAAGAGTGAGACCCCGTCTCTAAAAAAAAAAAAAAAAAAAAAAAAAAACTAGGATTTTAATTCTACACCTGTGGTAACCTAGTTATTTAACTAGAGGTAATAACACTTAGATACTGTTCATTTGCCATCAAGCTAGTGACAGAAGCCCCCAGTGATCCTTCTGGGGGACCCATGTGTCACAGGAATGGTACAATTTTGCCTCTGCCTGCCCCAATTCAGAAAGCTGGAAGCCTCCTGGGTTACAAGACAGTTGTGACTGTTGGGATCTGTTGCAACTTGTCATGTGTAAGAGTGTATGCCAGGTTTTTTGAAAAGTCGAATAAAATCTCAAGCCTCAGCTGGAGCTTACAGCGGCTATTCTTTATTGGATCCGCAGAATAAAAAGGGCACAGAGCTGCTGCTTGGAGTGGATGCTCTGGGGCTTCACATCTATGACCCTGAGAACAGGCTGACCCCCAAGATCTCCTTCCCGTGGAATGAAATCCGAAACATCTCATACAGTGACAAGGAGGTAGGACATGTCTGCGCTGCAGATGCCGCCAGCGGCCCCGTGGTCCAGCCAAAGGTCTCTCCCCGTGTCCCCTCCTGGCTGGAGCTTCCCCAGCCAGGCCATCTCCTCGCCATCAATAAAATCCTTTAATTCCCAGGCTTTACGATTTGGGTTGTTGATTTTTAAAGTATTTACAGAAGAATATTGGCATCCTTTTGTCAAAGGGGGTCACTAAACCCCACTGCTGACTAATAAGAGACTGGGAAGCTCAACTTGTCAAGGCTAAACCCCAAAGGAGAGTAAACAAACAAAAAAAGTAACATTTCCTTATTACTTGGCTTTTTATTTCTGGTGATAAATTCTCTTTGTTTTTCTTTTCTTTTCCTTTCCTTCTTTTCCTTTCTTTTCTTTTCTTGAGACAAGGTTTCACTATGTTGCCTAGGCTGGGTTTCAACTCCTGGGCCCAAGCGATCCTCCTGCCTCAGCCTCCCAAGTAGCTGGGACTGTAGACATGCACCACAGCACCTGACTTAAATTCTCTTTGTATTTTAAGTGTGGTCTATATTGAGCCTTCTTCCTGTGTCCAATGCTTGATACATGTGGTAGACAAATATATATATAAATTATATATAAATTTATATATTTATATGTGTGTGTGTATATATATGTATACATACACATATGCACATATCTACATATATATTTTTGTGTGTATCTCTCAGCAGTGATATAAGTAAGGATATTAGGTTAATATGCTTACAAGAATTTGAGAATAATTAAGTTTGAATAACTTGGACACTTCTTTTTTTTTTAAAGCAGCCTGCTGGGTGGCTATTCCAACAGGTTGGGAAGCCGAGCCCTGGCCAGAAGCCAGGCACGTGTGCTTCCAGATGGACACTCCTAAAATTCAAATATTTCTGTACAGGATGACGACTTTTCCCAAATGCCATAATCCTATGTTTATTCATTCATCCATCCATTCATTCTTCATTGATTTTTAAAGGAGTTATTGAGTATCTGCTTTGTGCTAGGTTTCACAGGGGAAAAAAGATGTAGAAAATCTAGTCTCAGCCTCATGGAAGTTATAGACAAGTAGCGACTCAACCGTTATAATCAATAAGTACAGTGGAAAGGACTGATGATGAAGGCGGCGATGATATAATCTTCCACTTACAAGCGCTTTCAGCCTGACCCTCTGATTTAATCCTTAGGAAAACACTGCTGTGGAGGCAGTGTCGTTGTGATCTCTTGTCACAATCTGTGTCACTCTGGGAAGCAGAGATGCAGAGGGTTCAAGTGACCTGTGTCTGACAAGCGGAGTGGCAGAGGCTGGCAGCCGGGGTCACTGATGACACATCTCCTGCTCTTCAGGGAGGCCCAAAGACTGAGCCCTGAGATAACAGGGGCGCTGGGCAGAGGGAGGCTCCACTCAGTGACCTGCTGGTGCCCTCACAGCTAGGACATGGAGTGGGGAGAACATGCGCAGAGCCCCGACCCCCGGGCAATTTCCTTTTTCTCTTTCTAGCAACTCAAGGAAAGGACACCAGGTCCCTGGTTTCCAGTGCGTGATTGGGACCTACTCAGCCATGCTTGTTGAGAAAAAGAGCAAGCCTCTTAACTCAAAACATTCTGACTTTGAAGTTATTGTAAGTAGTCAGCCAGGGAGATGGGCATTAAGTATTTCTTTTTTAAAGTCCCTAAATTGAGTGCTCCACAGGACTTAAAGCAGTAGGTACACCACAGTGTGATAGTTTTTCATCTCCCACTTGCATAAAGTCTGTTTACTGCACATCCACGCATTTGTACCATAAAGGCTCTCCAAACACTCATTCTTCAAAGAACCCCAGGATTAAAGTCTCCCCTAGTATGGCCTGACACAATAAACTGTAATATACTCTCTCGGAGGGCAAGGTACCGTCAGGTTCCACCATGTCAGTATATTCATGCAGTGAGAGGACCCCAAGCTGGCTTGACATAATGGGAAATAGTCTTGGTAGTTATGCGTGACAGCCGTGTTGTCAAAACAGAAATGTTAGTTTATTTTAAGTGATCTGTCGATTTTTTGTGTACGCCCTGGCGTGGCGCAGAGCCTGCGGTTTCCCCACTACTTGTGGTTTCCCACTGACAGCTCTAGGGTTTGACAGCAAGGCCAAAAATAAGCTCACGAAATTCACAAATAGCAGCCTACACAAGAGCAGTACTGCTTCTAAGTTAACTTGGCCAAAAGCTTAACAAAGGATCATTTTCTGTTCTCAGTGTGCTAATTCCTTATTGGACAATATGACGTGTGAAAGAAATACCCAAGAATATATCTTCCCAAACGTATTTATCTGCTTAGCTATTCTTTCTTGGGATTGAATATCCATTTTGTAAGTGCATCTTGGAAGTTAGGATCTGTCTGGTCTCATCAGGAGTGGCTGAGAGCAGCAATTGCCTTGTTCCTGACATGCTTTCCTGCCAGTGGTCTGATACTGGGTTCTCCTACTAAGCCACCGCCCTGTCCTTATCATCCATCTTTCTCGCCACTTGACTTCAGGAACTATGTTTTTCTACGCCAGTCCATTTTCCTTCACATTTGATTCCTTCTATTAACAACTTTTATCAAATTATTCCCATGTTCAGAAACCTAGTGGCTTCCCGTGTCCTGTCACATCCAATCTAAACTCCTCTGACTGTCTCTTCTGAGATCAGACAAGATCGAGTGCATTCAGGGTGGTGTGGCCGCAGACATCTGACTGTCTCTCATTCCTCACCAGCGCTCCCCAGGCCTACCCTTCCTCCTTCCCAGGCTAAGCCCATCACTCATCTCAGTCACACATGCACAGAGCCAGTGCTCATTTCCCCATAGCCCCCTTGTTTCTGTAGCTGCCCTGCCAGCGTGGCCGTCCACCCTGCCTCGTAGCTGCTCTGTCATGTTCTTGTAAGACCAGCTTCAGCCCTTCCTGCTTACGGTGGATCTGCTCTGAATCCCCAGACAGTTGTGATTTGTACCACCCAATGAATCCCTAATACATTATGTGATTTCTTGAGTAATTGGCTGTTGCTAGTCTAGTTCCAAGTGGATGCTGAACTTCATGAAGGCAGGGGCCATGCCTTAGACTGCAGTAGCCCTCCCGGTGTTGGCTTTGAGGACAGGCCCTTCAAGGATTCTAATTTCGTGTTGCCAGGGATCCCTCCCTCGTGCCCACACCTACGATGGTGCAGAGGACACACCGTTAGGATCCCAAGCTCCCGCATTCCCAGACTCGGCACCCTTGGTGCTCCTAATTCACTGAGGTTTAGTGCCTGGGCACCAGGAAGCCGGGACGAGGCATAGCCTCATGCTGGACTGGGGACAGTGTAGATGCTGCTTTTGTGGAATATCCCACTTGGTGGTAACATTTCCAGGCTGTCAGGCTGAAACTCTGTTCTGCTTCCTTCTTCCAGTTCACTATTAAACCACTGGATAAGAAAATTGATGTCTTCAAATTTAACTCCTCCAAGCTTCGTGTTAATAAGCTGGTAAGTTGAGATCCTGGTTTTCATGACTGATAACCGTAGCTTTTCTGAAAAATCAAATGCTGCTTTTTAGAGACTATCAGGCGATACCTGGTGAAGTGCAGAATGAGAGCTCACTTGGTACACACTTTTCTCTTTAGCTTAACCCGGAGAGTCAAACCTAAATTTTATGATGAGGAAGTTTTTGTTTTTGTTTTTTTTTTGAGACAGAGTCTCACTGTGTTGCCCGGGCTAGAGTGCCGTGGCGTCAGCCTAGCTCACAGCAACCTCAAACTCCTGGGCTCAAGCGATCCTCCTGCCTCAGCCTCCCGAGTAGCTGGGACTACAGGCATGC
>CAUYSK010032595.1:0-54365 GCA_963575035.1 Avahi laniger | reverse complement strand
ACTATATCTTGTACGTTCTTTATTTTTTGTGTTTTTTAATAGAACATTTTACTTTGTTCTCAATGGTCAAGGGAAAATATACTTGAGATTGAAGGAGCATTAGAGGATTGCTTTATATTTTTCAATAACTGCCTTTATTTTTAAAGTAGATCAAGGAGAAAAGACTGCGATAGCCTATGACTTAGAATCATAGGCTGTTAGTCCTGAAAAATCCTCGTGCAGAGAAATCCAAGATTTGCCAACAGTTGGCCACATGATCAGAAATCCACATGTATAAGCTGTATCAGTGTGTTTATGACTACAATGGTGAGTCAAGAGGTTCCTTGCTTGGCTAAGGGGAATTAGATATGATTCAAATCTTAGTCAATCTATGGAAGCTATCTACATAGCTGTTTTTGTTAGCCTTTCTTTATAGTATAATGCCCTAGATTCTTGATTTAATTATGTTTATATAATGAATTCCACTGAACTGCAATTATAATTACTGAATGATCCAACCTTGTTGTAATGACACCTGGCAGCCTTCACGTACAAGATCTTAGCAGCAAACAAGTACTTAGGCCCTACCTAATCTTGCATTTGAGCAGTGCCTGGTAATTAAGCAAACATTCTAGTTTTTGCTAAAAATCTCAGGAGATACAAGCACTTGAATGCATGCATACAACACAGATATTTACTTACATGGCTGACTACTGAAAAAACAGACAGACACCTCTTGGTAAAAATGATTTCTAGGGTCCCCTCTAGATAAAATACTCTGATATTAACCAAATCCTACTTTTTTACAAATAAGGAATTGGGAAACCAGAGAAGTTAAGTGACTTGCACAAACTAACGGCAGACCTGGAAACACATATATTTTAAGTCTCCTGGTTTCCAGAGTTGTGAACTATCCATGATGTCAGGCTGCCCCTTAACTGATGAGGACAGAAGGGAAAATCCAAAAGGCAAAGAAAAGACTGGAGCTGTACGATGAAACTCACTTTGCTGAAAATCATCACTTAAGGATATGTGGCACGTTAGTGATGGAATCCCAGCTGTACAGAAACCAGCAACCAACATGCCCTCAAAAACCAAACCACAATACACATACATACGTGTGAAGACTCCCCTATATACAATGTCAATCTAATTACTTAACAAATCATCTGATGGTTATTTAACTCTAACTTGACCATTCAATGGCAATACAATGGGAGAATTGAGGTGAAAATATTCTTGATAAAAACCAATATTTATTGGTTACTTTGTGCCAGGTCCTAAACATATACCATCTCATTTAATCGCCATAATGACCCTAAGAAGTAGGTGCTGTTATTGTTATCTGCCTCTTATAAAAGACATGCATTTTACTAAGTAAAAATGACTTGCCTACAGGTCTGGAATCAAAATCTAGACAAATTGATTCCAAATCCTTAAAACACTTTTTCACCTTTGTTATTCTCTGGGTTACTCCAGAGCCTAATATCCAGGTTATAGTCTATTCTTTTAAAAAGCTTCTCTTTAAAAATTAAGCCTTAAAACAAGAGCCTGCTTGATTTTCTAAATCAACACTAAAACAATTTGAGGGAAAGACCTTTTAATCATTTTTCTTTAATATGATCATTTGACCAGTTATTTAAAGCTTTATACTTGAAAGAAGTTAGCAATTTGTCATTTTTAACAAATCCTATGAAAATATGACTCATTATTAGTAAATGTCCTTGTACTGTTTAGTGTAACTAAAATAGGTAGAATAAAAAGTATAGTAAAAATCCTATATAATTTAGGCTAAATTAAATGTGGTGATAATGTGGTCTACTCAAAAGCATAGTAACTACAAAATAAAAATATTTTGCATTTTTATGTTCTATCTGGGAATCCTAAACTCCAGGTTAAACAATGACTGAAACTAAGTTGTTACTTTATAAATATAAATTTAGAAGCTATGGAAGGGGTAAAATGATATTTCAACTGTAGGGTCAATTTCTGGGATCTTAAAATTAGTTTTAACCTCAAAGACTACTATTTTACTAAAATCATAAACTAAATTATTTCAATCTTGTGAACTTTTTTAAGAACTTCAGAAAAATATCTTTATATATTCAAAAACTGCTAGTTATTAATACTTTCTTCTGTAAGACAAAAGCACTTAAATAATTCTATTTATTTTTTTGTTTATTCATCATTCAGTAGGTACATATTGAGTGCACTGTTCTGGGTCCCAGGGAACATATTAATAGCTGTGAACAACAAATCACTGCCTTCCTGGTATTTACATTATACTTGGTAAAATAGACAGTAAACAAATGTAGCATAATAGTTGAGAACTCAGGAACCACATAGCTTAAATTTTTGCTGTAACATTCAAAACCTATGTAACCTTGTATAATCTACTTAAGTAATTATACTGGAGATAATAACTAATATCTATTACCACATAGTAATAATTATATATAAGACAAGGTTGTTGTGAAGATTAATACATTTAAAAAACTTAGAAAAGTGTCTGAAACATAGAAAGCCCTAAATATAAGGTATTATTAAGAAAATAAATTTATAAATATAATTTAAGATAGTGATCAGTATATTTATAGAAAAACATTTTTCTACATAGATAGTAAAGATTATCAGTGAACAAAGACAATCAGCATCTGAAAAATTACACTATAAGTATAGCTTTGTGCTTATCACACTGAAAAACTACATGGATCAAATGCAAAAAAAACAAGAAAAATCTACAGAGTGAATCGAGTATGTAATTCATTCCCAAGTGGCTTCAAAATTTGGAGAATATTACAGCTAACACTATCTTGGGTAGTTTTATCTCTAACAATATAAGCCTATTCCCAAGTCAAACATGGAGAGAAAAATCTGTGATATTATGGAAAGTCAGAAGATGCTTTACTCTAGCAATGCAAACAAGCACTTCACTGCTCAAAAAAATAAATAAATAAATAAATAAATAAGGGTAAAATCTGTTTTCCTAAAAGAGTTTAAGATGTTCTCCTTTGGGAATTCTTTCATATTTGTTCTCTTGAGAGTCTTTGTGAAATCTTTGGAATGATTTTTGGCAAGCAGATCTCTGCTTGCCCTTATCAGAAATAGGAGGTATTATTGGTAAATACAGAAATGATTTATGTGATTTGGGCTCATACATGAAATTTTTGTAGGCAAAATAATTTAGGGAGTAATAATTCTTAGTGTTTTTACGTATAAATTTTAAAAATTGGGTAAAAAATGTAAAATTAACATGTGTACAGCAGTTTTCATTATGATGCAGTGGGATGGATGTGAAATTGAACCATTTTAACACATTAACTGCCATGTGAGTTGTATTTAATTCACGCTAGTTTTGAGCCCAGGGCCTCTTGAAGCATGTGTATTAATAACTCACGTCTCTTCACCTTGGGAGCTGCGAGAACTGTTTTTCAAGTTGCAGATAACTCATGCACGGAAAACAATAGAAAACAAATTTTTCATTAAGTTAGAAAGGATCATTTTGTTTTCGAAGTTTTTATTCTATTTTCGTAATAAAACATTGTGGCCCCAAGGGGGAAAAAAAATTTCTAGTGTGGTAGTCAGTGTGTTAATTCAATTATAAATGAAATCTTTGCACTTAAAGCATTTCTCAAAAGGTGATAAAACTGTATTATTTTGAGGGTTTCCTGCAAGGAATAGATATCGGTCTAATGTTATGATACAAAAGGTTAGTTTTGGGCCATTTTCCCTCTCTCCTTGAGTTGAAACATCCTAAAGCTAAATCAATAAAAATCTCATTCTCAGGCTTCTGCAAAAGCAAAGTCTAAACAAAGCTTTTCAAAATCAATATTTCAGGGCTGGTAGTATTCTGTTCAATAAAAGTCAAGTTGTTATGATTAAATCAACTAATTTCCCCATTCAACATTTTTTTGAGCTAATAAAATATGCAAGGTCCTTTGAGAGGAAGGATTTGGAGAGGAGAGAGAGTTAATTTTTATATTATCATTTCTTATATGCTTCTGGACCTTTTTTACTTTCTCAATTAAAAATATCAAAAGTTTTCTATATTTCCTCATATAGTTTTAATTGGCATGTAATTACTTATAAAAATGGACGTTTATAAATAGCTACATCATTTTGTCCTTTTTCCCTAAGTGTATAAAAAAATAAAATACATAGCTTCCTGTTATTGCCTTTTAAGTCAATGAGTTTTTTTTTTCCTTTTTTCCTTTAGCAATTGTATATAATTTTAGATATTCATAATGGCTTTTCCCTAGGTGTCAAAATAGAGATGTGCGTGAGAAACATTTAAAAATGCACAGGAAACAAAAGAACAGAAATGCAGTGTAGGAAAAAAGAAATCTACCCACACCACTACTTATTATTATGTAATGCTAATTGATCAACTAGCTAATCAGTTTCTACTGTTGGTTAGAATTATTTATCTAGATATTTTGGAAGACCAGTTCCCAAAAAGAGATTTCAGTTGTGGCTTAGCAATCTCTTGAATGTAATATCAAAATCACACCACAATTGTGTGGATTTTTTTTTTTTGACCTACTTAAAAGCAGCTGGACACATTTTTCAAGATACTGTATACAGCCCACTGTAATTGCTGTGGAAGTAACTCAGCCACTCGCTTAACTACAGTTTCTTCATTTAAAAATGGGGAAACAGGAAAACCAACAATGATTACACAACCTGAGAGTTTTCTTTCTTTAAAGCAGAAGCCTCAGAGTCATCTCATAATGAGGGAATTCTAATTGTCTGCAGAACTTTAGTGAAGGAAGGGGGGGAGAAAATGAAACTTTGGACACAATAGCTTGTTTCTGAAGCTTTCTCCAACACCATTTCCATTCTGAGAATTATAGAAAGGACAATAAGTGAATAAAAGAAATAAAGGACAGATGAAATCTCAAATGAAAGAAATAAAAACAGGAAACAAAACAACCACAACAAAAATTGGTAATAATCAGCCCAGGATGAGAATGGTAATTGTCTTCCCAAATGTGGTGACCCTAATATTTTATCTCTCCAATGACTAAACACTTAAAAATCATTTAAGCTCCATTAACAGTAGACTTTACAAACTCACCTTTGAATAAAAAGTATTAATGTATACTTGCCATTATTTTTTAAATTACCAAACCAAGATGTGGTTATTTGATTATAGTGATATTACTATAAGCCATAAGAATTTTAATCAGCAGTAATTAAAATCACACATGCATGCTAGAATTTCTGGAACTCCAAGAAACTAGATTTCTGTTTTATTGTAATTTATATTAAAGCAGCCTAGATAATTTTTTAAAGCATATGTTTTGTGCACATTTTCTAGGTATATTCAAAATGCTCAGTTTTCCTTCTTACAAAGTTAGTTATTTTCACTGAGTACATTCCTTACATTGACAATAACTCAAATAACACACTACTTTAATTTTGAAAATGTTTTACCATGAAACCAGTATTAGCCAATTTAGCCAAAAAAAGTGAAAAGTCCTTTTAAAAAAGTATACCAAAAGAAAACATGTCTTAGATTTTTAGATGAATTTGATTATATTCCAAGCAAAATAATTCCACATGATAGAATACAACTTTCATTTAATCTGGGTTTATTCTGTTCTCCAAGATTAGTATTGTGGGATGGTGGTAATATATGATTTGGTTGTTTCAAAGTACAACACACCAGTTCAATAAGTCATAAACACCAATAAATCTTGCTCCCAAATAATACGCTTCTTCTGGGACAGATCTCTTACTCCTTGTTATTTTGTAAGGAAATATATTTAAGGAAATTCTATCTAGGTCTTAGCTTAGTTAACTACTATGTTATTAGCTCACACACCATTGCCCTGACTTTTATTTTATGTTTGTTATTTCAACTAATGGATACTATTTCTCTACTTGTATTAAGTAAAATTAAAAATATCCCATATACTTGTAATGCTGTGTTCTTAATAGGCTGTTTAGGATCATACTGGTATTTACATCTTTTAAATTTTGATGATATTTTAAACAAATTGTAATACAAGGATCTATGTACTCCTTCATTCAAATAAAATTTAAGGTATACTTTTAATTCTAAGCACTTTTGTAGGTACTGGAAATATAATAAGATTCTAACATATTTTACTTATTTTTACAATGTGAATTTTTCTAACTTATCCATTTTTCAAATTTATTTTGGGGAAACCTACAATTATACTTATGTAGTTACCTGTTTCTGTAGATTGTAAACATATGTTCATATCATCACCTAACCCTTATCTCCCCTTTCCTATGAAAAATACCACTTTTTAATTTTTTTTTTTTTTGCCTTAATCCAGTGTTGACTTTCCACATAGAGTCTCTACCAGTAAATTTCCCATCTTCCTTCAACCTACCTTAAAAAGAACACAGTCATCCAGGGCTAGAGGCACGGTAGATGGTAGAGGGATGGTATTATTATCAGCTAAGGTGATAGTGATAGCTACCAGGTATTGTATTCTTAACTAAGTGCCAGGAACTTATCCTAACCATTTTCTCAGTTACTCCATAAGATACATGTTATTTTCACATCACCTGAGAAAAATGAGGTTCAGAGTTAATCAAATGGCTTGTTTAAATTGATACAACTGGTAAGAGCTAGAACTGGGATTTGAATCCAGGTCTGTGTGATCCTTGAGTCTACAATTAATGCCATACTAGATAACCACAAATGATTTCCCCTTTCCATTTGTATTTAGTAATAGTGGTGAAATAAGTGAGAAATGGCTTGGGAGTATTCTATTCCCTGGATAGGGATGAAGGGAAATTTTGAGTTTTGTTTTTTAATAATCTGTTCTGTGCCAGGTATTGTGTGTGGTATCCTTTCCGCTCAACAGCCCAGTGGTTGTGGGTGGTATGATCCCACAGTGGTAAGTAGAACAGCCAGGCATCAAACCCAAGTCTGAGTAGCTCCAATCCTATATCTTTCCATTGTCTTATACTACCCCGGGCAGTGAATGACCTAGAGACGGTAGGAAGTGACTATGAAAGCTCCTCCCAGGATAGGATCAATGTAGTGCTGCGAGATACACAAGCATCACTGCCCTGTTTCCAACCAGCTATTCTAACTTTGTTTTAGAATACGGTTATCCTTCCATGGAATTACTTCTCCTTATCAGTGACTTAAGGCAAAGGTTGGCTGTTTAACTGCCATAAAGTCAAGAGAGGCTATAAATAGAGTAACATACAGATTCTATAATGATAATGTGATCAAAACCTACCTGCAAAAACCTTGGGAGAAGATGATTTGATTCAATGCCGACATATATGTGCAGCAACTCCAGGAGAGAAATGGATTGGCAAAGTCGCATCACAAGTCCAATAGCATAAAAGGTGTCAACCATTGAATCTGTGTCCAGTGGGTTAAAAATACAAATATAGTAAGTAAAAACTAGATCACAACCCAAATCTATGCCACACTTTGAAATAAAATGGAGATTATTCACTTTTTATGCACTTTCTTGTATTTATGCGGAAAATTCTTTAATAGGCTATAGAATTATTAAGAATACAATGCACCCAAAGAAAGCACTTCATATTACAGGACACTGTAACTGCTTCTCTTCTAAAAAGAGGTAAAAACTTGAAAAGGACCTTACAGGAGATCATAAAGCAATTCCCACATTGAAGTAACTACCCATATAGAATCTAGACCACTTCAAGTGTAAACAGATGTGAGCTGCTTAAAGAAGCTGCTGTGCTCACAGCTTTTCCACCAACAAGAAAACGACAAAGAAAAAAATATATGACTTTAGAGAAGCTTAATGGAAATGTCATTAATGATGCTGTGATGTCAAGTAACATGTGCATACAACACTTGGTTTCTGTACATAATTTACTTAGTGTTTTTCTGGATTTTATTAGTTTTAAACACTGGAACTTGAGCCTCTGATCCGGACTTTTGGAGTCTACATCGCAGAGGGCCCAAATGAAATTTTGTACTTAGAGGAAGCTGAAATGGAAGGGAAACAAGTGTTCTTTTACCTGGAATAAATTTGCTGCTTTATGTTTTAAAATGAAATCCTGCCATGTTTAGAAACTTCTAGGGAAGATTTTTCTGTCTTTACTGCCCAGCAATCATGCACATAATAACTGACCACTGACTAAGGGTTTCTCTTCTCAGCAGGTGCATGAGGTGGACACTATCATCATCCTCCTCATTTCAGAGATGATTCCTGAAACACAGATAATCCATGCTCTTATCTACTGCCCTGCACTTGCTATAACACGGCATCATCGATTACACAGCTCTGTGAAGGAACAAGGTAGTAGGGGTTACAAAGTAAGGGTTTTAGACTGTTGTTGCATTTACTTAATCTATACATTGATTCAAGAATTGTACCGATCCCCCACTTAGTAGTTTTCAGTCTGCTTTCCATATGAACCAGTTGTGTTTCTTTAATAATAAGTATCTTCTATAATTATAACTGCAGAATAGTAATTAAGAAATAAATACACTGCTGACTAAGACAACTTTTCTCACTAGGAAGACGAGGTAGCATAAGAGTTCATGGCTCGTGCTTCATGTTGTGAGTGACCAGTAATACGCTCATACAGGGTCAGCCAACTTCCAAGGCCTAGAAGTGATGGCTTTTTTTTCTAAAAATATAAAGGATGTTTTCCCACCACCTGAGTTTTCCTCTGCTTGATGATTCTCATTGCTTACAGTTGAAATTCAAGCCTTAGGTTGTATTTTTGGATATTTTTAACAAAGGCAAGACTTTATCTGTAGATTTTCAGTAAGAAAAAGCTACATAAGATAGCTTATGGTGCCTCGGAAGTAGATTAATTTCCTTAAGATACAGAAGTCTGAAATGATGAGCGCAGCATGACTTTTCCCAGATGTATTATCCATGTTTGTTTTTAGCTGAAGCCAGCAGTTGCTCAAATTGTCAAGTCACCCAACAGTTAGTTGTAAACTGTGATGACACTTATCCACGTGGGGATGGAACGTGAAAAGAATGTTATTTTGACAGTCATTTAATGATTCATTATTTAAAATTTGAAATGCTACTTTAAAAGAGTATCTTTACTTTTTAGGAAACTGGAGGAAATTTATAACTTAAGCCATTAATGCCAACTCCCATGTAAGTGATTAGTCATCTCTACAAAATGTGTCATTTACACATTACTTTTCAAGGGGACCAAAGAGAGGCTTGGAGAATATAAAGTTTGTGTTTTTCTTACTAATAGTCTGTCACCCTAAACCTGAAGAGTAAAAAACACTGAAAGAATTTGATTAATTTCTGATTTCTCTGCACAAAACGTTATACTGGGATTTATATATTGCCTCAGAAAACAAATCTGCTAAGGTTTGGTGCAAAACTAAAAGTGACAATGAAATGGCCCCAATACCAAGTCTACATTTTCAGGGCAAACTGCCTCCTCAGGGGGAAGCCGAGTCATTTTCTCTTATCTCATTCCTCCTCCTTTTCCAAAAAGGTTTTGGTTTTCACAATAAGATGTGTGGTTACTGACAAATTATGAGTTTTAGAGAAGTGAAGGATGTTAGGGGAGATTTGTAGAAGTTTAAAATTAATATAAGGAGTACTAGGTGAAAACAAGGATTAAAAGTTACCAAAAACTGTTTTTGGAGTTTTACCTTTTCCAAATGAAAAAAATCTGACTGTCATATTTGTAAATATCCATGAGTGGCCACAGAATTGGATTAAGTAATAGATGAAAAGATAGGCATTCTTCCTGTACCTGTAAATATAGACAAATACCATTAAACTCATCTTTTATAGTCATCATTTCATCATTGTACACATGTCCTTTAATGTACTGGCCAACTTGAGCAAGCAAAAGAAAACTGTTTCACATCATGGTCTTTTATTTGGTTACCACCAAATACACATAAGATTTGGAAGGGACCCAGAGCACACACTTTCTGTTCAAGTGAGTACAGATGCTCCTTCACTTACCATTTGGGTTATGTCCTAATAAACCCAGCATTAAATTGAAAATGTTCTAAGTCTAAAACGCATTTAATACACCTAACTTTCCGAACAGCTCGGCTTAGCCTCACCCACCTTAACTCTGCTCAGAGCACTTGCATTAGCCTGCAGTTGGGCAGAATCACCTGGCAACACAGGACCCCGTGGGGTGCCAGTTCTTCACCCTCATGGTCACGTGGCTGATTGGGAGCTGCTGCCCACTGCTGAGCATCAGGACAGTATCTTACCCACACATCGCTAGCCCAGGGAAAGATTAAAATTAAACGTGTGAAATATGATTTCTAATGAATGCATGTGGCTTTCACCATCATAAAATCAAAAAATTGTAAGCTGAACCACTGTAATTCTGAACTTGCTTAAAACCAAATACAGTTCTCTTTCAAAATCCGTTATCCACTTTCATCTTTGATAAAGTTCTAACCTTGCTGTTCACCAAGGGATAAGGCAATCACTGCTTTATCAAAGATGGCTTTGAATTTTTGAAAAAAACAAAACCACGAGTGCAGAGGGGTCCATGTGGGACAGTATGTGTCCCAGTAGCTCAGCCTGCTGAGTGCAAAACTTGAGAACTGCTTCAGGTCTCAGGGGGAGAGCAGGTGGGGGCAATCCCCAATGGTGGGTAATTCAGTAATTGGACACACCTGCCTTTTGAATACATTATGTGATTGGGGTCACTATCTTGCCACTGCCTTCTATGATATTTTGCAAGGGGAGATGGTTTCCTTCATCAGACATACATAGAAAGTAGTTTAGCTGCTCAGGCCAGAAAAGGGAAGTCAAGCCGAGTTTAAAAATGTGTTGTGGGTTGCTGGGGAGATGACTAAGAGAAGATTGACAGATATATGGTTTGAGGGAGTTAGGAAAAGCACTGTTTGAAGTGTTCCCTGGGGGTTCAGAAGGGTAGAGAGAGTGGCCCTGCCAGTGTAGACAAGGTTCTCTCCCAGCTGAAGACGTGAAACCTCTGAGAGACAAGTCTAATAAGCCAGGAAGGAGATACCGTGTAGCTGGGTGATTTTATTTGCGCGCTCCCGCCCCTGTATGACAAGTACTAAAGGCGTTGAGAAAAAGAGAGCCTCCTTCACTCTGCATCAGAATCACCCGGCTTGTCGGCTGAACATACACATCCCCAGGCCCTGCCCCTGCAGCACTGACTCAGTTCCCCTGGAGTCTACACGTTAGTAGTGTTGCCACAGCTGGTAGACGTAAAAATCACCCGCAGCACTGCGTCCGAGAAAGTCAAAGGAAGCGCTCCTCATGGGGGAGGGGGAGGAAGGACTGGCAGAGGGCCCACGAAGGGAAGGGGTGGCCGTGCAGCCTGTCCTTCCCCTTTCCTCATCTGTAAAATGGGGAAAATAACGGAGCCTTCCTCCTAGGGTGCTCGAGAGAATTAAGTTAGCGAATACCCGTCCAGAGCTCCAAGGAGTGCCAGCGCAGGGTTGGGTCTCGCCGCGCCGGCCGGAGCCCGCCCGCTGCTGGGGGAGCCCGCGCCCCCGCCGCCCGTCCCCGCGCGCCCGAGCGCCCTACCTGGGCTGCAGCCAGGCGGGCAGCGCCACGCGCCCCATGGGCCGCCGCCGCCGCCGGGGCTTCCAGCGCGTCCGGGAAGCAGCACGGGCGGAGAGGCGGGAGGGGCTGCCCCGGCCGGGCGCGGAAGGCGGAGCCTCACTACACGCAGCAATTACCAAAAGGAAAAGCCCGAGGTCGTGCAATGTGCTGGAGGAGATGAAAGAGAAGTTCCTGAAGTTCCCGCCGCGCTGCGCAGCGCCGCACTGCAAATGGCTCGCCGGGCACCACCGGGCGGCCACCCGCGTTCTCGGCGAGTTTACCAAGCTCTGGTTACAGGTTCCTAACCTTTGAGTTGGGAGACCCTGTTGCAAGCCCCGTGGAAATCAACGCATCGAGGCGATTTCGGGGGCCTTAGAAATCGCTCAAGCCCATCCCAAAGCCTCCTGGGATGCGTGGACCCCAGGTGGGCGCCCCTCATAACCCACACCTGTGAGAGGCTCAGAAACGAAGCTGTGCTCATACCTTCCCAACACATTTCTAGCTAAGGGGCCTGATTCCTCCTGGATCAGGCATCCCTGCTCTCTAATCTCCTCTGGGTCATCTCTGATGCTTGGAAATGCTCTTATTCTTTTGTTAATCACCGTAGCCAATGCCCAGCACTCCTGAAACCTTTTTCTGCTGTCAGGCCTATGGCATCACTGACTCCACACTCGGGTGACCCACCTCCTACTTTGCTGATAGGATTCAGACCATCTTCAGGCTACTCCGCCCTGTAAGGGAAACATCCCCAAACAAACAAAAACAGAAACAGCCAAGAAGGCCACTTGCAAGGAAGTGGGACAAAAACACCCAGTTATTGGAGTTACAAGTTTGTGCCCCATTTTACCAAAAGGGGAGTTAAGGCTTCAGAAAAATGTTAAGTCACTTGCCACAGGCCACACCACTGATAAACGGCAGTACTAGAACTTCGAGGTCAGCCTTTAGGCCACAGCTTCCTTCCTCAAAGAGCATTCACTACGCCCACCTCTCACCTCTCCATTTCTCTGCACCTTCGCCCAAGCCCCGCCCAAGCCAGAGGTGAGCCCCTCCCCTGTGCTCAGCAGTCCTCAAACTTGCTCTATGGGTTGTTACCGTTGCCTCTTTGCGCATCTTCATTCTCTCCTTTCCACTGTCTTTCGCCGCAGATTAGGAACATAGTCTCACCCTAGAATTAAACATTTGATTCTTTCTGCTTCTCTTTTAATGTAAATTTCTTGTAATTCCCTGCCCATTTTCTCCCATAATTGAGTACTTCCTTCAATTCTTACCATTTTCCTGTTCCATAACATCTTACAGTTCGACTTCCAAACACTCTCCGGAAACTGCTCTCTCAGGGAGTGTGTTAATTTTTCCCTTGAGTCCCCACCCTATATCACTCTGCTGGGCTACACCCCCCACCCCATCCTTGCTTTTAGGGAGCATTTGATCTAAAGCAAACTGGTGGCTAACCCATTATCAATGCCATTGCTGCTCAGGCCAAACAGCAAGAGAGAAAATAAGTCCTGGATGACCTAGAGTGGGGTGAGGGGAGGGCAGGAAGACTGCCCAGAGGAAGTGATCCTTTGTCACAAAGCACAGCCCTCTGGTTCCATATCCTCATCAGCAAGTCTGCTGCATTTTGCCAACTTCACCTCTCCTCCCTTTACCTCTGCAACTCAGCATATTCAACTTCTCTTGCCTCCTGTCCTTTCAATCTGGGTGAGTCCCCTTCTCCTGCTCTGTTTCCTCAAAGGTCTTCCCTAAGTCACATCTGTTTGCCACCATATCGTCCCTCAGCACAGACATCTCCATGCACACAACCTCTGACTATATTATCTCCAGCCCTTACTTCTTTCAAGAACACCAACTCTGGCTACTGGATATTTCTTCATAAAAGTCCTATTGTTACTTCCAATTCAACCTATTTAAAATAAGCACATTATCTTTCTTCCCAAACCATTGTCTTCTCTTATTTCTCACAGGGAGACCCCCACTTTCCTAGTCACTTGGGTTTAAAATTTGGGTTGCCATTAAATCTTTGCATCCAATAAAATTCTTTTGATTCCATCCTTTCAAGATCTGCTGATTGCTAGTGTTCCTTCCATTCCTTACTTCCCAGGACCTGGGTGAGGAGCAGCTGGCTCCCTCAAGTTCGTTCTTTACATCATAACTGGATTGATTTTCCTGGAGCAACACTTGGGTTATATCTTTTTGCTGCACAAAAAGAGCTCCTTTTTAGTTGCCCAATAAGGAACAAGCCAACTAACCAACAAATAAAAAACCCTTTCAAATCAACCAGTTAGCTAATTCTACCTTATTTTCGAAGGAATAGGAGCAAAGAGAACATTTTGGATGGGGAGGGAAATTCTCCCTCTCCTCTGGCACAGCCCCACTGCGGGTCCTCCTGGCATCACCAAGATGGCCTCTACCAGCCTCCCTGCCATCAGTCTCTTTGCCTTCTGTCCAGGCTACCAACGGTTAATTAAGGACTGCAGGAAGTCTTTCTTAAAACACGGTTCTGACCTAGCCATTCTCCTGGTCAAAATGCTTTGCTGTCATCCTGTTGCCTGCTACAGTTATATCTCATCTTGCCTCCAAGTCTGTTACATGCTGACATTTCCTACTGCCCTATCCCCTTCACCCAGATCATAGCAACTTGCTGTTTCACGACCACCTCAGGCATTCTCCGGCCAACAGGCCTCTGTGAAAATTTTTCCCTCTACTTTGATTTCTCTTCCACCTCTTCCCCTTCTCACAGCCTAACATTTACCTGTCAAAGCTCTATTCATTTTTTAAAGGCCTTCCCAGAGCTTCCTCTGGGAGCCACATAGGCTAATGTATGTCTATGATGGTACTTACCTTAGGGTACTATTTGGAGGTACCTACTTATTCAACTAGATTAAATATCCCGAGGGGGCTTTACCTCTTACTGACAGTGAGAAATTTGACAAGTTTTAACCTTTTTAAGTGTCTTTTGCCAAAAATACAGTTAATGGGAAAATTAAATAAGAAAATGTATACAGGAAAATGAATGAAAGCACCTAGTACAGCGCTGGGCATGGTAGGTGTCGAAAAATATGTTGAATGAATGGATAAAATCCAGTCTGAGTTTTCCTTTCCCAAAATTTCAACCTAAATAAAACATTCACTGATGATTGCATTACTGAAAAATGTGTACTTGACTTTTAATTATCTACTAGTACAGAAAAAGTCAGAGGCCAAAATAGTTCATATAACCGAATTAATATATTATTGTCTTTGGAAAGAATTTTGAAATTATTTGAACAGGTCAGTTTTGTTTTCCTTGGGCAAATGCTTAAATTTATTTTTATCCCAAAGAGCAACCAACTGGGAAGCTAAAGGCTGGAAATGTATTTCATAGCAGTAACTGACTGGCTTAAAAAAATTGTTTTAAACCATACATAAAAATGAGAAAACACCCTATTTTAATAACGATCCTCAGTGAAATTGTGTCCAATGGGTAAAACTCCAGACTTTGGACACTTATGTATCTGCCCACACATCCATCCTTTTTCTATATATTTCCCCTCTCACTTCCTTGGCAATCTCACTTCATGAATCTAATACTTCATGTGCTATTCACGGAGAGCAGAGGCTCTGGGAAAATACCTTATTATCCCCTTTCTCCTTCATCAGCCACACATCACTCTAGAACTGGTTATACTCGGTAACTGTCAATTCCAGAATTCTGTTTTATTTTCACCATCTGGAATTTTCAGGGATCACTCCTCTCCCTACTCCCAATTCCACAGCACAGACTGGAAATTTCACAGGCTGCTAGACCTTAGAGATTTTGTGATCTAATCTCATGTCACAGGCACCAAAAAGCTAGTTAAAGCTAGGCTAAGATGTCTTTCCACAGTGCTGTGCAAAATTTCACCCATATTTTCCCTATTCTCTTATCTTACTCAAGCAGTAGTCATGCGTAGTCATCTACTGCAATCTTTGCCTGGACATACTCTCAGCTCTATTAGTCTTTTCCAGCTGAACCAAAGCATTGCTCCTACTCCTCTGCTAGAACTTTCACCATCCATTTTTTTAATGGCTTCCCCTTTTACCACTCCATTCAGAAAACCAAACGCTGGACTCAGATGTGTCATTTTCCCTCAGTCTATTCCATCTTATTCCAGGAAAATGTGATCAGATGTATAATTGGTTCATTCAGGTATGAAGGTGCCATCTTTTCATCTATTTTCTATGCCTTGGACATTCTCATCAAGTTCAGTTGATTACATTAGTGATTATTAGCTATATGAATTTTACATTGCTTTTCATACACTATCTCATGCCTCAGAGCAGCCCTATGAGGTGGGAACTGTTCCTACTCTAATTTTATAGATGAGATAACAAGGCCAGAGCAGTTAAATATTTTCTTGACCAAGATCACATAGCTAGTAAATATTGGAACTAAGATTAGAATCTTAGTCTGTCTCAGATATTGAATTCTTAACCACTATGGTACATCAACTTGTTTCATGTGTTGTTCAGTATTTGTTTGCAAGTAATGATTTTCTTTCAATTACATATAATGGAGTCAAATTTTAATGCTATGTAACACCTAAAACTATAAACATTCTAGAAGAAAACACAGAAGAAAAGACCTTGAGACCCTGGGTTAGGCAGAAATTTCCTAGATACTTCTTAGATACCTTTTTAGATATCTAAGCAAGTATTTCTTAGCTATTCTGATCCTCAAAAGACACTTAAGTGAGTGAAAAGGTAAGCTGTAAACTAGAAGATACCTATAAAGCATATAGCTAATAAAGAACTTGTATGCAAATACATAAAGCACTCTCAAAACTCTATAATTCGAAGAAAAACTGCCCAATAAAGACTGGGCAAAAGATTTGAACACATGCTTCACCAAAGATGATACACAGAAAGAACATAAAATACACTCAAAATCATTCGCCATTAGCGAAATGTAACTAAAACTGCAATGAGATACCAGTACCCTCCAATAAAGATGGCTAAAATTAAAGACTCACCACCTCAAGGGTTGAAGATGTGCTACAACTGAACTCTCATGTAAAGCTTTATTTTTAATAGCCCCAAACTGGAAACAATGCAGACTTCCATCAACAGATGAATAGATAAATTATGGCCTAACGATACAATGGGAATACTACTTAGCAATAAAAAGAAATGAACTACTGATACAAGCAATAACATGGATGAAGCTCAAAATAATTATGCTGAGTGTAAGAAGCCAGATGAAAAAGAGTGCATACAGTCTGATTCCACTTATTTAAAATTCTAGAAAATGGAAGCAAATCTATGTGGTAGAGGCAGATTGGTGGCTGCCTGAGGATGGATGTGGGAGGGGAGTGATGGGAGGGAAGGGTTGCAGAGGTGCATGAGGGATGGAAATGCCCATTGTCTTGATTGTGGCGATGATTTCACAGGTGTACATATAGCTTAAAACTTACCAAATTTAAATTTATGCAGTTTATTACATGTTAATTGCACTTCAATAAGCTGTTAAAATTCAACACACTAATATTTCTAAAGATAAGTGCAGTTTTTTGGTTTCAATAACTGATTTATTGTTTATGAAACTATTAATACATCCTATTAATTATCATGGGAAAACAGAACAAACAATAAAAACAAAAATTGCCAATGAAAAGGAACGCAATATCTCTGAGTTCCTGCTCTTCTCCCCAAGGCACCTTGGTGTATGGGAAAGTTCACGTGAGCTGTAGGTGGTGATGATTGGGTTTCAGACCTGTACACAGAGGCCTGTGATTGTCATTTCGTTCCTTGATAGCCTCTTGTTGAGGCGCATCCTTGCACTGGGGGCTGTACACTCGATGTGTCCTCCCTCAATCTGTTGATAATATACTGGTCCCACCTCCTACTGATCATAGATCCCATCACCCCCTGTCTTCTATCCTTGCCTTGACAATCTTCATTTCCATCGCCAGGCCCCCTCTCTGCATTTCCTTATCCCCCTGGCAGATCGTGTGGAAACTTCTGAGCAAGCTGTGGGGAATTTAGTCACATTATTTCAGACCATCTGTACAGGTGGTCAACATCATGTTGGACGTGATGCTGCCCCGAGTGTGGTGCTACTCCAGGTGCTCACAGGTTTTCCTGTATCTGCTTGAGAAAGTAGGACACTCAACCTATGGCTTGTGATGCTGCCCCTCTTTGCAGCAGGGCTGGGAGTAGGTGAGACTAGCGAGGTACCTAGGGCACAAAATTTAAGGAGGCATTCCCCTTCAGGCTTGCAATACTGAGATGGAGTGCCTGCCTAAATTTTACAACTTAGGCAACTCCTATTCTCACCAAGCCCCAGCCCTGGCTAGTGGTTTAGTTTACAGCTGGGGTAGGGAGTCAAGGGGAGAGAAAGCAGGGGCTTTTGCTATAGATCTTTCCATTCTATATGTTTCATTCTACATACCATTTCTTCCATGCTTCCTTTTTTAGAATCTCTCTTTCCTCCTCTCCTGGAAACTTCCCAACAATTCCCTAGGCAGGAGTGTCTTCTCTTATTGTCATATCCTAGGTTTTTTTTCCCCTGTGGCTTATTGTAAAACTCAATACACAGTTTTCCAAGTTTTGCTATCATAAAAGGAGTTGTGGGGGAACTTAGAAATTTCTTTTACTCCTGACAAACCTTGACTCTCAAAACCAGTGCTTCACCAGGGACTGCAAAGGCCCACTTTTCGATAGATAAAGGCTGAGCAAGAACTCATTCCATCCCTTTACATTCCCGCAAGCCCGAATCTCCTGAGGCAAAAAGGATGACTCTGGACGGCTAGGAAGAAGGTCACATTCAAAGAAATGCGAAGAGAAAATCACATTACAGTTGTCTCTTGGTATCCGTCTGGGATTGGTTCCAGGACATGCTACTGCCCCCTCCTGGCTTCTTTCCCCCCATCCCATTTCCCCTAATCCCCCACCCCCTGCAGATACCAAAATCTAGGATGCTCATGTCCTCCACATAAAATAGTATAGTATTTGCTTACAGCCTACACACATACCCTCGTACACTTTAAATCATCCCTAGATGACTTATGATACCTAATACAATGTAAATGTTATGTAAATAGTTGTGATATTATATTTTTAAAATTTGTAATTTTTTGTTTTTTTGAATATTTTTAGGTTGCTATTGCAGAACCCACAGATGTGGAGAGCCAAAAATAATATATTTCACAATTGTTATCCCTATTATATATAGTTAAGGTTTTACTTAAATTCATGGTTTTCATTTCTATATATTCTTGTCCCATGTCATTGTCTATGATCACTGAAAATTACTTTTCTTAGATTAATGCACTTTATTAACTGCTTCTAGAGGAGTCACCCTAGGAGCTTAATATTTTTTGAAGTTCTGGGAACATTATTTGGGTTGCAAATATAAATAGCATCAAAAAAGATAACTTTGATATTGATCTTATTAGATAAAACGTGTGTGTTATGTTCTGAACACCTTCAAAGGCAGTGTTGCTTTTTGATATTTTAAGGTAGGAAGTTTTTTAAATGAAAAAAGGCTGTAAGAATGTAAGACTTTGTGGTTGTATATTATATACAAAGTCAAGAAGCAAAACTGTAACACCTTTTTTAATCCCTTTTGACTAAAGTTAAAAAACAAAGAGATAAAGTTTTAAAAAAATGATTTAAGCACTTAAACATTACCTAAAAGATATTGAGTTACTGGATGTTTAAATAGATGAACATTGCTCATCTTGTACATTTATACAATTTAGTTATAGCAAGTGCTGATCCCAAGAGAAATATGACCAGAACTCTTGAATAAAGACTTTTTAGAATCAAGAAAAAGAACTTACTCCTCAAATTCCTTTATTCCATATTGCTTTCTAAATGTTGGCTATTCTCTCAATTCAGAGAAGATTGGGTAAGAAGATCATAAGGTTTTATGACCTGGTTCTAATATTCTGCAATGCCATGATTAATTTCATTTCTCAAATATGCACTTTCTATAAAAGCTGTTTCTAGAAAAGCCATCAGCTGTAAGTGCTGTTAATGTTCATATTTCTTCTTTTACGCTTGGGTTTTACATTTCCACTCTGCTGCCTGTGTTTACTTTGCACAGAATTATTGTTTATCACAAATATTGTGCAAGACTTTGTCTTAGGTGAGCCCTTACTGGATTTTTGGGAGAGAATAAATCTAAAGACAAAAAGACACGATATCCGTTCTCAAGGAATTTACAATTTCATAAAAGGCCAGACATTTTTATTTTAATTATGCTCAGAAAGAAATGGTTACAGGAAGTAAGGAATTTTCAGTCAGAAGATCTGCGCTCAAGTCACAGTTTCACTTCTGTATAAGGCTGGACAAGTATCAAGGCCTCTCTTGAACCTCAGCTCCTTTATTTTTAAAGTGGAAGTAATACTGTTACAGACCCTAGCCCATCTCCCCTGTGAGGTTCAACTGAGATAACTGTCAAGGTTCAAATGATAATGAGGTGAGGTCCTAGCAAGCCCAGCAAACACCCTGCCTGCAACAGGTTTAAAGGTGGAGCCCCGGATGCTGCTTGTTAAATTGTGTGGAAGACAGAACTGGGGGTCAGGGTGGGGCTGGAGAGGGATCAAGCCAGGGCAGACAAAGGAATTATCTTAACTGAAATTCAAGAGCTTAGACCTCTAGCCAGAAAATGTCCAATACATTTTCTGCATTGAGAAGGGGTCATAGAAGAAGAGGTAATGAGCAGTTTGGGAGTGGGAGGAACAGAGGTAGATTCAGAAGTGGAGAGTTCTGTGATGAATCCAAAAGTCAAGGCTAAACCAGGCCGCACGCGGTGGCTCACGCCTGTAATCCTAGCATTCTGGGAAGCCAAGACAGGTGGATTGTTTGAGCTCAGGAGTTCGAGACCAGCCTGAGCAAGAGCGAGACCCAATCTCTACTAAAAACATAGAAAGAAATTAGCTGGACAACTAAAAATATATATAAAAATTAGCTGGGCATGGTGGCCCATGCCTGTAGTCCCAGCTACTCAGGAGGCTGAGGCAGTAGGATCCCTTGAGCCCAGGAGTTTGAGGTTGCTGTGAGCTAGGCTGACGCCATGGCACTCTAGCCCGGGCAACAGAGTGAGACTCTGTCTCAAAAAAAAAAAAAAAAAAAAAAAAAAGGCTAAACCCAGATATGAATATCTGGGTAGGTTTTCTAGATAAGGACTGACTAGACACAAGCAGGGAAAAGAGAGAGATGTCACATGCAAGGTGTGCTAGCATTTGCCTGTTGTACAGACAGAAAATCTGATCTCCCTGTCTCAGAGTGTTGGAGGTAGGTAGAGATTGGGTCTCCATAGTGTGACCCAATGGTTGAATTGCACCTTTACACATTAGATATCAGAGTTAAAGGAAGAGACAGAAAACTTCCCCCACTTAACACTAGTGTTAAGTAATAGAATACTTAAACTTAGCCTACTCAATGCAGGTGAGATGAGTCTGTTTTGAGTTTTAGTCTGTTAATTTTTAAGGTTTATTAATGCTAAATAACTACATTTAAATGTCCACTCTTCAGATTTGTAATGGTTTCTTATCTGCTCATTAACAATAATCTTTACTGCATATATAACTTTTAAGACCACTGTGGAGATAGTTAGTTGTTTTATGTTGCTGGTATAAAACTCTTATACTGTATAGCTAGAGATTGCTTTAGTGGTGTCTATTGTACTGTCTAAGAGACAGATCAAATCCAGAGTGTGCTGGCTCCTGCCCCTAGGAAGCCCAGACATCCTCTTAGACCAACCTGCAGGACAGGTAAGGCACTGAATAGAAGACTAATAGAATTCAGTCAAGGTGAAACAAAAAAGAACCGCAAAATAGGTACTCCTATTAGAGAGGAGTTGGATAAGGAAGCCACCAGGAGACAGAGATTTAGAAGAAAATGAGACTAATCCTGATTAATCCTAAATGATGATGGTGTTAGTTCAGACTCGCCTTTATAGGGCTGAGTGATCTCTTCCCACATTTTCAAAAGTCTCCATATATGAGCTTTAGTTAAAAATATTTTTTTGCAAATTCTTTTCTATAAAAGCTATAACCAGTTAAAAAGAAAATAAAATTGTGAATTCTATTCCCAATAGTAACAAAACTATTAGATCCCTAGAAATAAAGAAGAAAGATACATGTTCTTTAAGAAGGAAGATAAAGAATCTTACTGTAGTATATAAAGAAGTGAAACTAATAGAAAAATATATCATGCTCTTGAATGGAATTCTTAATATATCCCAAATTTAAAATTTCCCAAAATTGATCTATAAATGAAAGGTAATTCCAATAAGAATCATGAGGAGTTTCTAAAAATTAAATGAAATAATCTTAAAGCTCATACAGAGAAATAAATTTCTAAGAATGGCTAAGAAATTAGTAAAAAAAAAAAAAAGGAATAGTGAGAATGATTTGAATTGCCAAATAAAATAGATCATAAGAAAAAATTAAGAACAAAAAAAAAAATCACAAGACACCATATCAGCCTCATGGCATAGATACAGGAACAAATAAATTGAATGAAAAATAATAAATATCCAGCAATGAATTTTAGTAGATATAAGAACTCAATGTTTGACAAAAGTAAAATTTCAATTCAAAGAAGTCACTTATTTAAGAAATGGCTGGCACACTTGGTTAATCCACTTGGAGGAAAATAAAGTTGGAACCTTATCATATGCCATATAAAAATTAGATTCCCAGTAGATTAAAGATATGTAAAGAAAAAGACAATAAAACAACTTAATAAAATTTAGAGGATTATTTGGACAACCTAGGTGTTAGAAAAAGCTGTTCGACCAAGATAGTATTATAGAAAATTTTTTTAATGCAAAGATATAACAAAGCCAAAAGAGAAATGATTGGAAAAAATTGTGTAATATCCATGGAAATAGAAAAGATTTTTATAATACAAATTAATAACAAAAAGGCAAAAGGCTTATTAACAAATAGACAAAGGAGATAAGTAGGAAACTCACAGAAAATCCAAATGAATATTGAACATATGGAAAGATGCTCAACTCCTTATTAGTAAGGGAAATACACACTGAAGTAACAACAGTACATTTTACATCCACTGAGTTTGCAAAAAGTTAAAAAAGCTAAAAAATTTTCTGCTAATAGGGATAGAATAAGTTAAAGGCAAGCCAGAAAATTTGGAGAAATTTCCATAGTGTATTGTTGAAAGAGAAAAATAAGATATAAAGAAGAATATGGATAATATAATCCCATTTTTGTCAAACAATGATTTATATAGCACAATGTATACAGACAGCTGCAAGACTGTCATTAGTTACAAAATAAATATCATGGCTTCAAATACTATAGACACTATGGCATCTTCAGGGAATAAGTTGTTGTATTTAAGTTAATGTTTTTCCTATTTTTATTAAGCATCATTTCCATACAATAAAATGCACAAATATTGAGTATAAAATTCAATGAATTTTGAAAAAGTATGTACCTCAAAGAACCCACACCTCATGTATAGAACATTTTCACCCCAGAAAATTCTCTCATGTCTTTCCCCGGTTGATTGATTGCTGTTCCCTGTTGCTTCCCTTCTCCATTATGACTGTTCTTATTTCTATGACTACAGACTTATTTTATCTATTCTAGAACTTCTACATGGGATCATTCCGTATGTATTGCTTCCTATCTATCTTCTTTTGCTCAGCATAATGTTTTGGAGAGTCACCTAAGTTGCTGCCTGTATCGGTGGCCCGTTCATTTTATTGTTGAATATTATTCCATTTTATGAATACAACAATGTTTATCCATTCTCTTATTGATGTACATTTGGATTGTTCTCAATTTGGGAATATTAAGAAGAAAACTACTATTAACATTATTGTACAAGTCTACTTGTAGACATTTGTTTTTATTTCTCTTAGGTAAATATGTAGGAGAATTGTTGGGTTGTAGGGTAAATATATATGTACTGTATAATAAACTGTCAAATAATTTTCCCAAACAATTGTATCATTGTTACACACCTACCAGTGATGAATGAGAGCCTTATATCCTTGTTAATATTTGGTGTAGTCAGTGTTTTTAATTTTAGCCATTCTAGGGGTGTATGATGGTATATCATTGTAGTATTAATTTGAATTTTCTGATGCAGGATGTTAAGTACTTTTTCATGTACTTATTAACCATTTATATATCATCCTTTGTGTGGTGTCTCTTCAAGTGTTTTCTCCATTTTTATAGGGCTATATTTCTTTTTATTATTGAATTATAGGAATTTGCATATTATGGATACAAGGCCTTTGTCAGACATATGTATTACAAATATTTTCTTACAGTCTGAGACTATATTCTTAATGGTGTCTTTTGATGTTTTAATTTTTCTAAAATCCAATTTATGATTTTTCTTTATGATTAGCATTTTCTGTGTCATCTCTAAGACATATTCACCTTCTCCAAGATTGCAAAAATATTTGCCTATGTTCTCTTTTAGAGGGCAATTATTTGCCTATTGACTTTGTATATTCTGCGATCTTGCTAACTTCACCAACTAGTTTTGATACTTCTTTTTTTTGTAAATTCTTTAGAATGGAATTATGCCATTTGTGAATAAAGTTAGTTTTCTTTCTTTCTTTCAGATCTTTAAGCCTTTTATTTCTTTTATACGCACTATTACACTGGCTAGAATACACAATAAAATGTTGAATAGAAATGGTGAGAGTGGATATCCTTGCTTTAATGATTTTCTTTCTAAGAACAGGAATAAGTCTTTCTTCATTAAATATGAGGTTAACAGTAGGTATGTTGTAGATCAGCGGTCCCCAACCTTTTTGGTACCAGTGACCAGTTTCATGGAAGACAATTTTCCCACAGACTCGGGGTGAGGTGAGGATGGCTTCGGGACGATTCAAGTGCATTACATTTATTATGCAGTCAGACTTCTCTGCTAATGATAATCTTTATTTGCAGCTGCTCCCCAGTGCTAACATAACTGCCACAGCTCCACCTCAGATCGTCAGACATTAGATTCTCATAAGGAGCAGGCAACCTAGATCCCTTGCATGTGAGTTTACAGCAGGGTTCGTTCTCCTACAGGAATGTAATGCTGCCACTCTTCTGATAGGAGGGAGAGCTTATACAGTGATGCAAGTGATGGGGAGTGGCAGATGAGCTTTGCTTGCTCATCTGCTGCTCTGCCCCATGCTGTGTAGCCCAATTCCTAAGAGGCCATGGACCAGTACCCGTCCATGGCCTGGGGGTTGGGGACCGTAGTTGTAGATACTCTGTTAGATTCAGATTTTCTTCCATTCTTAGTTTTCTGAGAGTTTGTTTTTAATCACGAATCAATATGAAATTTTGTCAAAGGACTTTTCTACATTTATTTTGATTATATTTGTTAATGTGATGAACCAACCTTGCATCACTGGGATGAAACTCACATTTAGTTGTGATGTAGCATCCTTTTTATATATTGGATTTGTTTGCTAATATATTGTCAAGCTTGAAGTCTACTTAATATTAATATAGTTATTGTAGGTTTCTTATGACAAGTGACTGCATGTTATATCTTTATGCATTCTTTTAGCCTTTATGTTTAGAGTGGGTCTCCTTTAAATAGCACATAGTTGGGGTTTATTGTTTTACCCAGTCTGGCAATCTCTTCCTTTTAACTATTCAGTTTATAGCAACTATTGCTATGGTTGGATTAATGTCTACTATTTTTCTATTTGTCTATTTGTCTTGTTTAATTTTTTCCTTCTTGACTGACATTTTTGGAATTATCAAGTACTTTTCACATATACTGTATTGTAAGAAACATATGACAGAGTTCTTCCATTTGCTCCCACCCATTAGTTCTGCAATTTCTGTATTCTGTCATACATTCCACTTCTACATGTTATCTCATAATAAATTTTTTTTGTAATAGAAAGTCAATTGTCTTTCAAATAAATTTTAAATTGAGGTGGAAATCTTTATATTTATTTAGCATTTCTGCAATTCTTTATTCCTTTACATAGATTCTATTTTCATCTGATATCACTTCTCCTTATCCTTAAGAGCATCCTTTGATATTTCTTCTAGTATATAGGAGGACTGGCAATGAATTCTCTTAGCATTTGTCTTTATTTCACTTTCATTTTTCAAAGATATTTTAACTATATATAGAACTCTAGG
This sequence comes from Avahi laniger, assembly GCA_963575035.1. Classification (NCBI taxonomy): domain Eukaryota; kingdom Metazoa; phylum Chordata; class Mammalia; order Primates; family Indriidae; genus Avahi; species Avahi laniger. Next base: position 28,768 of record CAUYSK010032595.1, on the reverse strand, counting down.
TTGATGGGTATGTGTGTGTGTGTGTGTGTGTTTAATACTTTATAAATATACTTCCATGGCCTTCTGGCTTACATTGTTTTTGATGAGATGCCAGCAGTAAATCTTATCTAGTTCCCTGCATGTTATGCATCTCTTTTCTATGGCTTCTTTTAACATTTTATCTTTTATTTTAAGCAATTTGTCACATATGTAGGTATGGTTTTTTCATGTTTATTTGCCAAGGGTTTGCTGAGATTCTTGGACTCAGCTGATAGTTAATAAAAACTCTCCCAGCAGAAAAAGCTCCAGCTGGACAGATTCACAGCCAAATTCTACAGACCTATAAAGAAGAACTGGTACCTATCCCACAGAAACTACTCCATAATATCAAGAAGGAGGGAATCCTCCCTAATTCATTCTATGAAGCCAGTATCACCCTGATACCAAAGCCAGGAAAGGACACAACAAAAAAGAAAACCACAGATCAATATTCTGGATCGACATAGATGCAAAAATTCTAAAAAAAAAAAAAAAATACTAGTAAACCAAATTCAATAGCACATCAAAAAGATAATCCACCATGATCAAGTGGGTTTCATCCCAGGGATGCAAGGATGGCTTAACATACACAAATCAACAAACATGATTCACCACATAAACAGAAACAAAAACAAAGTCTACATGATCATCTCAATAGATGCAGAAAAAGCAGTCAATAAAATACAACACCCTTTTATGATAAACAAAAAACTTTAAACTAGGCATAGAAGGAACATACGTTAAAATTATAAAAAACATATATGACAAAGCCACAGCCAACATTCAACTGAATGGGGAAAAGTTGACAACATTCCCCCTAAGAACTGGAACAAGACAAAGGTGCCCACTGTCACCACTTCTATTCAACATACTATTGGAAGTCCTAACCAGAACCATTAGGCAAGAGAAGGAAATAAAGGGCATCCAAACTGGGAAAGAGGCGGTCAAACTATTCCTGTTTGCTGATATGATCTTGTATCCTGAAAACCCTGAAGACTCCACCAAAAGACTCTAGAATTGACAAATGCAGCAAAGTCTCAGGTTACAAAGTCAATGTATACAAATTAGTAGCATTTCTATATACTAATAACAGTCCAGCAGAGAGTCAAATCAAGGATTCAATATCATTCCCAATAGCTACAAAGAAGATAAAATACCTAGGAATATACTTAAAGACCTCTACAAGAACTGTAAAACACTGGTGAAAGAAATCATGACACAAACAAATGGAAACATCTCATGCTCATGGGTTGGTGGAATCAACATTTTTAAAATGTCCATGCTTCCCAAAGTGATTTACAGATTCAATATGCAATCCCCAACAAAATACCAGCATATTTCAAAGATCTAGAAAAAATAATCCTTAGCTTCATTTCAAACCAAAAAAGACCCCTCATTTGGAACAGCAACAACCAAAAAGCCAAATAGCCAAATAGCCAAAGCAATAGCTGAATAGCCAAAGCAATCTTAACAAAAAAGAACAAATCTGGAGGCATCACGTTATCTGATTTCAAATTATACAAGGCTATAGTAACCAAAACAGCATGGTACTGGTATAAAAACAGACACAGACCAATGGAACAGGATAGAGAATCCAGAAATAAAATCATCTACCTATAACCAACTGATCTTTGACAAAGCATACAACAACATATGCTGGGGAAAGGAAGACCTACTCAATAAATGGTGCTGGGAAAATTGGATAACCACACGCAGAAGAATAAAACAAGATCCCTATCTCTCACCATATACAGAAATTAATTCAAGATGGATTAAAGACTTAAATGTAAGGCATGAAACCATAAAAATTCTAGAAGAAAATAAACTCTTTTAGACATCAGCCTAGGCAAGTAATTTATGACTAAGACCCCAGAGGCAAATACAGTAACAAAAATAAATGGGACTTAATGCAATCAACTGCTAGTTTATCAAATTTGGAAAAATATTCTGATGTTATGTTTAAGCATTTTGTCCTGTCTCAATCTCTTTCTAGGATTCTAATTGTTCCACAAGTCACTGAGGCACTATTTTTCTTTTTTCCCCGCTCTGTGCTTTAGTGTTTTTCTTTTTCTCCCATATCCCAAGTCATCAAGTAATGTGCTTCAGTTTAGAGAGTTTCTGTTGACCTATCTTAAAGTCCACTCATCTTTTCTTTTGCCATGTCCAATCTTTCGTTAAGCCCATCTAATTATTCATTTGAGATACATTTTTTCAGTTTTATTTCCATTTCTTCCCTTTTAAAAATAGCATTTTCCATTTCTCTGCTGAAATTTCTATCTGTTCACATGTCCATATTTTTCCCTTTATACTTTTGAACATTTAAAATAGTTATTTTCAAGTCTGATGATTCTGACTTCTGTGCCATCTCTGGAGTCTATGTCTATTGATTTTTGTTCGTCTTGTTTATGTGTTGCATATTTCTGCTTTTCATATGTCTAATCATTTACAGTTAGAAATTGATACCAATTGTTGAGAATCTGGATTTTTTTTGTCCTTTTAAGAGTACTGGATTTTATGCTGGCAGGCAGTTAATTTACTGGCAGAAAGCTTGTTCCTGTTTAAGCATGTTTTTTTGTTGAGGGTAGGTCTACAGTAGCCATTAGTAGGAGTAGAGTAGCCCTTCCAAGATGTAATCTTTCTTAGGTCTCAAGTAAATAAGCAGAGTCTTTAGTAAAGTCTTTTTATTTTGGCTAGATGGAACTCCAACACCTTTCTCTGTTGAAAAGTCTTTGGAATCTATTTGACTCACAGCTCCCAGGAGCTGTTGTCAGCCCGGATTTCAGAGCCTTGCCCTGGGATTATACAGTTTAGTATTTGGCAAAAAGACACAAGGAGACACATATGCAGACCTCTGGAGAACCATCACTGCATGGCTCTCTCCTTTCCAATTTCCTATGGCATAATCCCAGCCACTTCAGCAGCCATGAACTCCAACCTCTGTTTTCTCTACCAGCAAGACTCCTGCTCTCTGCTAGGGATTTACTTCCCTGTGCCACAGCTTGTAAAGTGCCCCTAGGCAGAAAGCTGGTGTGAATGTGTAGCTCACTTTACATATTATTCTTCCCTCAGGGATTATAGCCATGTCCTATCTCCGTGTCCTAGCCCTGTCCAGTGCATGAAAACAGTTGATTTATATATTTTTGTCAAGTTTTATTATTGTTTATGGTATGATATCAATTATTCCATCATATCCAAATAAATCAACCCTCTAAACTACATTTGGTACATTCCAATGCTTGATATAACTGATTTATCTCTTTGGAATCATCTCTATTGTTATAGATTATGAATCTTTGAATGTTTCCACTTTATTTTCTGTATTGTAATGGGTGGTATACTCCTGTCAGTTTTCAAAGGGGAATTTAGATTGTTTTTGATTCTTTAACTTACTTTTCTGTTCAACAAACCAGCATTGGTCACAGGCCAATTTTGTGCCAGGCAAGGTGCTAACTGCTGGCATTTCAAGGAAGGATGGGAATGTTGAAACTCTTCTACAAAATGAAAAAAATCGTAAATGTGGCTTCCTTGATATGTTTTGTACATAAAACCTAGTATTGATTTGCTATTGTTTGTATTCATATCATAGCTCCCTTGAGGCCTCACAGAACTTAGGGCTGCTTATGAATGACATCGGTTTGGATGTTTCATTGCATTATCAACACTTCTTCCTTTTCATTTCCTTTACTGTTATTATATTTTGCTCTAATACAATTAGATTTGCTTCAATTTTTATAGACCTGGTGTCCTAGTGCAGGTGTGGTAATTAAAGAACTTGAGTCTAAATATTTTTAAAATCACTTCAGTTCTTGTAGTAAAAAATAATTTCAGACTGTTTTGCAATGGGGTGCCCTTGGCTTAAAGATTTGCTTGTATTTAACAGACTAGCTATGTATGCGTGAAGGTTTGAGAGCTCTGTTGTAGTTCTGGCTTTGCAACAGAACTCAAAGCGAATCATTTGCTCATGTGAAGCCAATTTGCCTCATCTGTAAAATGAGGTAAATAAGCTGCCTTATGTTTATGGGAACTGTGATCAAGACAGACCAAATTAAAGCATTAATAATAATGTCAATGATAGTTAAATAGAATGAGGGCTATTGCCAGTCACTAAACACCTCATGTGAATTAACTCATTTGCTCCTCCAGCAAAGCTGTGATAGGAATACTATTCATTGTCTCCATCTCACAGATGAGAAAACTGGAATATAGATAACTTAAGCAAGTTACCCAGGGTTAAACCTGCTAGCAAGCGGTAAAGCTAGCTCGATTTTAACTCAGGCCAACTCAGATGATTGAACTGTGTTTTAATTCGCATAATTGTTTTTCAAATGATGGATTAAAAAATTGCTTCAGAACTCTAGAAGGCAGTATTCACTAAATGAAACGTTAGTCTTCACGCTGATCTAAAATTCCAGCCTGTGTTCCAGAGGATATGTTTTCCCCTCCAACTTAATCGCAGCTGAAGCTGCTCAGACACCCTTCCATCACCATTACATTTTCCACTCAGCTGTCAGTCATAGGGGGACATCATCATATTGAAGCAATTGAATCTATCACCCTTAGGCATGTTAAGATGCAACTAATGGACTCACTCCTGTGACTGCCTTTTGCTCCAGCTGTTGCTGTTATCTTTCTCTTTCCGTTCACAGCCAGGCTTGGCAGGCTTTTCAGACCTCATCTTCCTGGCTTTTCTGCAAGTTGTTAACCACTTCCTGCTTCTGTACACCCTCTGCACCCCACTTCTGTCCTCTGCCTCTGTCCCATCTCCTTCTCCCTCTTGGATCCTCGTTCTCATTTCAGGTTTTACATTTACACACTCCAAACTTTCTGAACACAGGACCCTTTGCATACCCGGCATGGTGTCAGATGAGGAGCTACTCATGAAATGGTGTTTAATTTTTACATGAAACAGCTACTATAAGAATGTTGGCAGGTAACCCTACAATAACTCCTTGGAGATGGTGAACGAATCTTATTCCAGGAAAATCATTGTTATGACTATCAAGGGAAGTTTTTCTCCACACTTGGGAGACTGTGCATGTCTGAAGAATGCCATGGAGTATAAGTGGTTAAGTTTATTTAAGAAAGGGAAACAGGATACTACCTTGAGCGGGGTTGTGGAAGGATGCCCGGGAATGCACAGGAGAGAAATGTGTCCTCATCTTCTTAGCTCTGCTCTTTCTAAACTAAGGTTCCTTCTGTCTCAGAACATGTGTGTTCAAAAATTTCCTTGAACAACAGAAATATTCTGATAGAAGAATTATTGGCTCTCCCTAAAATATACTGTGTTGAAAATCTTTAGTGATTAGGCATTTAACCTTTTTGGACCTGACAATTTGAGAGCTACCTTCAAAATGTGTGTGATTTCACCAAGGCACAAACTTGAGTTGTACACACATGCTGGGAGGCTGAAGGGCAGGGCTATGTAAGCTTTGCTCCCCGAGCTTGGTTACGGGCCTCTAAATGGGCTTGGTAGTGCTGGATGGACCTGCCCTTTTTGTTTGTGAGGGAAGATATACACAGTACCAGTGTTTGGGTGTTGCAAAAGGTCTTGAGTATGCAATCCTCACAAGTGTCAGCATATTTTAAAAAATATAAATTGATGTGTGACAAACTAAAGAGAAAAATCTTTAAAATAATGGAGCCATAATAATAAATTGTCAAAAAATGTTGAATATCTTTCAAAAACAATATGAATATGATGATCAAATTGGAGTTACAATATAGGAGTCCTTAGGTAAAGTTCTCATCCTTTTCAATCTTATTTTCTCTATCTGTAAAATAATAGTTCTAACTTCACAGTCTTGTGGTGGGGAATAAACTATATTTTCTTTGGTGTGTGTCGTAGACAGGTTTCTCCAGAGATACAGAATCCATAGGCTATATAGAGAAATATAAGGGGTTTGTTAGTGGGGTTGCTCACCCGATTACGGAGGCTGAGAAGTCTGATGACAGGCCATCTTCAAGCAGGAAAAGCAGGGAAGCCAGGAGTGCGGTTCAGTCCAAGTCCGAAGTCCTCAGAACCAGGGAAGGCCGATGGTGTAACTCTCAGAACAAAGCAAAGGCTGGAGAATTGGGGAGGGTGGAGGGTTACTGGTGTGAATCTTAAAGCCTAAAATCTGGAGAACATGGAGTTCTGATGTTCCAGAGCAAGAGAAAGGTGTCCCAGCTCTGGAAGAAAAAAGAATTTCCCCTCCCTTGCCTTTTTGTCCCATCCAGGCCCTCAGCCCATTGGCTGGCACCTCCTACACTGAGGGCAGGTCTTGCACGCTCAGTTCATCGAATCACACGCCAATCTCCTCTGAAGACACCGTCACAGACGCACCTGGGCAGCCCGATCATTCTAATCAAATGCCAAACCACACCTGAGTTTCCCTTTCAGCAGAAGCGAGATGAGCTCAGTGCTTACTGAAGTATTGAGAATGATTAATGCAATGACTGAGAGTAAATAATGCCTTACCAACTATCTGGGTATCTGGGGATCCGTTAGTTCAGTCAAGCTGACACTCTAGTCATCGTTGTGTGTGTGTGTTAACATAATGCTTGGCACATTGTTATAGCTGAAATTTTGTAGATTATTTATTAAACTATATAATTTACAAGTGTGGCACACTCACTTTGGTGCTGAAATATTTTTGGAGCTGATCATCAGAAATTGACATGTTAACTTTTTCTTCATGAAACAGGTTTTATCTCATCCTAACTGTAGTTCTGGTGGAGTGAAGAGTGTCCCCTTTAAAATAAACTGGTAACTTGTTTCTTAAATCAATATGTTGTATTTGATTACATTTCATTATGGTTTTAAAAATGTAAGTGGCAAATAATGCAACAATAGTTTCTCAAATTGGCTTTAAACATACTTTCTGTAGATTCAATTTAAATGTATTTCGGTAGGAGATTTCACATTGTATTTAACATTTTACCAAGTACTTTTATGTACTATATTTCATTTAATCTTCCTAATGAGTAGGAAGGGTAGATATTGTTGGTCTAGTTGCAGACTTAAGGAAACTGAGCCTCAGAGGGATTGACTGTCCAGACACATGACATATGACATACAGCTGGTACTTACTTCAAGCCAGATTTTCTGACCCAAGACGTATACTCATTCCTTCTCACTCTGCCTCGCCTTGTAATCATCAGTCGCTGGGTTCAAAACTTAGAAACTTAAATGTGTTTAGGCACATGCCTCTAAATTTTCATTACCTTAGTTATGAGAACACAGAACTTCTTAAAATACTTCTGTACATTCTTTGTTATCCAATATTGAAGGATGAATTTCTGACTGTTGTGATGGATGTTTATATTTCAGGGAAAATTTCTAAGGTGTGTATCTTGAGTCACTATAGGTAGGATTTGAAAATATCTTCTGAAATAACATTTTTTAAAAGATCAAGTTATTGTTACTTTTATTTTACTGCTGTATTTTATTATAGCCTAGTTCTTAAACCTTATAAATCACACATGGCATTTTTTTTTATTAAACTCACTGACAAATAAACAAAAGCTTTCAGAGATTTTGAAAAGTCCATGAGATGTTTCTAAAGTCTTACACAGCCTTTGATATGTACCAGGAGAAGCTTTAACTTTGATTTAGCAAAGAAAATATTTCAAAGGTGGAAGCACTAAGAGATCATGGAAAAGCAATTGGTTTTTCCCAGGGGCACCATCTCTGAGTAGTGAGCTTTTCTTAGAAACTTTATTTTTCTCTCCATTTGAAACAAAGTCAAGATGTGTCTTCTCTCTCAGTGTGGTGAGACAGATAAGCAAATAAAAAACTGACAGTGGGAATATGAAAGACCATGGGACTGTGGGAGAATGTCCCAATCAATGTGAGGCCACCACTGGCCATGAGAGGGCTTTGGTCAGTGTATGGTCACTGGGCTGGGTAAACCAAGGTGACTATATGAGTTTTCCAGGGAAGTGAGTGGCTTAAAATAACAGAACTTCATTTTCTAGCAGTTCTGGAGGCCAGAAGTCCAAAATCAAGGTGTTGGCATGGCTCTGGCCTCTCTAAAGACTCTAGAACTGTGGTCCCCAACCCTGGGGCCACAGCCTGGTACCAGTCCATGGCCTGTAGCAAATGGTTGCACATCACCACCTGAGCTCCGCACCATCATCCCGACACCCATGACCCCCGCCCCCACTGATCCCCAGTTCGTGGAAAAATTGTCTTCCATGAAGCAGGTCCCTGCTGCCAAAAAGGTTGGAGACTGCTACTACGGGATGATCCTTCCTAGCTTCCAGTGGCTCCTGGCAATCCTTGGCATTTCTTGACTTGTAGATGCATTGTTCCAATATCTACCTCTGTCTTCACATGGTATTCTCCTCTGTGTCTTCGTCCAAATTTCCCTTGTCTTATAAACTTCAGTCATTGGATTAAGGTCCACCCTAATCCAGTGTGACCTCATTTTAACTTTGTCACACCTTTGCAAAGTGGTGTTATGTTCCAAATAGGGTTATATTCACAGGTACTGAGGGTTAGGATATCAGCATATCTTTTGGGGGATACAATTAAAAGAACAACATTGACAGCAGGAAGATGTGACCAGTTCCATTTATCATGCTGCCAGGTGACCATGGGTGAAATCCCTTAAATCCTAGATGCTCAAAAGATGGTCTTCAGATAAGCAATATCAGATATTACCTGATCCCTAATTAGATATGTAGAATTTCAGATCACATTCCAGGTGTACTGAATCAACCTGTACTTTACAAGATCCCCAGGTGATTTGTGTCAGCATCAAAGTAAGAGACGCACCACCTAAGAACACTGGCTCTCAAAATGTGGGCCTCAGCAGCATTGGTGTCACCTGTAGGTTTGTTAGAACTGCAAAGACATGGATTCCATTCCATTCTACTGACCCAAAATCTCTGGGGGTGGTATCCGGGAAATTGGATCAACAAACTCTCTGAGTGGTTTTCACACACGTAAATTTGTTGAACCACTGATTTAGAAAAAGGACTCCAGAACCATCATAGATAGGCAGGTGGCAAAAGAAGAGAGCTGGCCGAGCATAGATGTGGAAGGCATCACAAATGAGGAAGTGTCAGGTGAAGCCAATCTGGCACAGGTTAAGTGGGATGTCAATACTCCAGCCCAGAAAATCCATGTTGTGATATTTGGGCACAGAGGCAAAGGAAGCCAGACAATGTCTCAGGGGATGGGAGAATTCATGGATGCAAAAAAGGTCACTAAGTCTGGGACCTGCATTTGTCATTTGAGAAGAAGATATTTTCTGTTTGGGGCAGTGGTTTTCATTCCTGGTTTCACAGAGTTCTGCATATCTGGGCCTCACCCCTGGAAATTCTGGGGATCTAGGATGGGGAAACAATATACACAGTTTGGAAGCTCCACAGTGGGTGCCAATGCACAGCAATCGTTGGACCCCTTCGGCTTAGGGAGAAAGAATTGGTAATTAATTAAATTGGTGATTAAATTATATAACCATTTGATGCAGAATATAATTTGCTTTGTAGTAGGCTATAAGTGTATTAGTAAACAGTCCATAGCTGTTTAGTAAGCCTATGAAAACAACTGTAGTGTTATTTTTATTCTTTTCAATTAATTCTTTATTTCCAAAAATCCTAATTAAATAATCCTTTCCTGGGCTCCAGAGGCCCTCAAAACATGGTAGATCCACTCAATGATTTGGTCACAATTGCTGAGGGCACTGAGACTATCCTTAACTGAGGCAACCAGGACAAGAGTTATCCAGGCACCTGTCACACAATAGGGATGTGGCCTGCACTCACTGGGCATGGCCATTCATTTGTTATTGTGTGTGTGTGTGTGCACGTATGCATATATACAACTGAACAAGGTAGACAAAATGCCTGTCTTCATGGGGCTTATGTTCTATTGGGAGAAGACAAGCAATAAATAAACAACTAAAATTTATCATCTGTCAGATGGTGATAAAGCAGGTAAGCAGGCACAGAGTGTTAGGGTGTAGAGAGGGTGGCAATTATATGGGGTGGTCAAGGATTGCTGACTGAAAGCCCGCTGTCTAGGCTAAGAAATTTGATAAATACTGTTTTTACGGACATTGTGCTTTACATCAAGAACAGACCAAGATAGCTTCAGAAAGTTGCCTTCTCCCATGTCCTCCTTCTCACTTGAGAATCTTGGGAATGGAATTGCACTGTCCAGTGGGATAGCCACCAGCCACATGTGCTATTTAAATTTAAATGAATTAAAATTAAGTGAAATTTCAAAAGCAATTCCTCAGTTACACTAGCTGCATTTCAAGTATTCAGTGGCCACAAGGCTATTGTCCACTATATTGGACAACACAGAAAACATTTCCATCATTGCAGAAGGTCCTATTGGATAGAGCTGCTCTTGAATAAAATGAGACAATATCTTACAGGGGAAATTGTTTTACTCTGGGCATCAATGACCTAGGTTCAAGTGCTGATTATAGGCGTTCCCTTCTTTAAGGAATTGTGTTAAGACTAAGATTTAATAAAACATAATATAGAATATAAGTAGCAATTTTTTTGACTTAAAAAAAATTTTATTTTAAATTGTGGATATGTAATAGTTGTATATATTTATAGAGTATACATAAGATTTTGATACAGGCATACAATGTGTAATAATCAACTCTGGATAACATTTTAGAAATATTTCTTCATTTTCTAAAATAAGTTACTGTAGAGTTCTTTAAATAATGATGTTAGTATGTTTAAATGCAAACTTTATCCAGAGTAATTTGCATGCACAATTGTAAATAGTTGGTTTCTTGTGTAAAGAAAGTTATCCTTGTTAGCTAAGCAATCATTTTGTTTCTCATTCACTTACTCTGGTTAGTGAAGAGAATCTTTTCATTTTGTTTCTAAAACTGAAGTTACTTCATAGTCAATTTTACGTAGAAACAGGAAAAGAAAAACAAACAAAAACACTGAATAAATTGTGATACTGAGAATGTGGTCCCAAGCTTTGCATAGACTTGCCGACAACACTGAGTGAACACGTATTGATGATTTATGATTTACCACTGGCGGGCTTAGGTGGGGAATTCAGCTGGGGGTGCGGCAACAGGAGGTGTAAGAATGGGGAGTGGGCATCTTCCGGGGCCTTCCCGTCTTGCCAGCGTGAGGGAGCTGGTAGGAGTGCAACTCGAGGGTGCCTGCCTCGCCTTTCTCCCCACTATGGCCTGAAAGTTTGTATTCCCCCCAATATTCATACGTTAAAATCACTACCCCTAAGGTGATAGTGTTAGGAAGTGGGGCCTTTGAGGAGATGATTAAGTCACGGGACTAGGGCCCTCATGAAAGGGATTACTGCCCTTATAAAAAAGAGCCAAGGGGGCTTGTTTTCCCTTCCACCAAGTGACAATAGTGAAAAGACAGCCGTCTATGAACCAGAAGGTGGGCCCCCATCAGACACTGAATCTGCTGGCACCTTTATCTTGCACTCCCCAGCCTGCGGAACTGTGAGAAATAAACTCCTGTTGCGTATAAGCCACCCGGTCTACGGTATTCTGTTGTAGCAGCCCAGACTGACTAAGACACTCCCTTTCCGTCTCTTTCTTACCTGCCGTCACCTTTATCCTATACCTTTTTTCTGGTTCTCATTCTTTTAGGAAACCACATAAAATATACAGAATATGAGATGTGCATGCCCAGCATTGAGTGGTATCTGAGTGGAAGAATTCTTCCTATTTCCCTAGGTCAAGTTCAGGACTTATTAAGAACAGAAACTGCCAAATTTTTATTCATAGCCACAATCTTCTTTATTAGGCTGATGGTCCTGCTATCATGTGTCTGCTTTTAAAAGATAGTGTTTGCTTCTGGGTGGTAATGATAGTTTATGATAGATATTTTGGCTGTCAGATGAAGCAATCTGAAGATCACTCTTTGAACAAAGTTATAAAAATACTGAATTTTAGAAGAAGACATTGTAAAAACTAAAAAAAAATATTTAATTTTAAAAATATTTTATATATAAATAAAAATCATAAATATAGGGATTTAATACTAAATAATTAATTTATAATAAATACATTGATAAATTAGTATTTGAAAATAAGAATAATTTTATTAATCCATAAAATTGACAGAAAATATTACCGTAAGTCATAGAAACTAAATTCAAAGTTGCTTAGAAATATCAAACTGATTTGAGGAGACATTTAAAATGATATACTAGTCACCAACTCCGTATTAGTTGTTTATGTAACTGACCTGTTTCTTGGTCCTGGAGTCATTCTTGCGAGCTGCTCAATAAATAAAAGACACCTTCAGATTTCTACGCGGATTGACCTCCCAGTCACAGCTGCTACATTTTTGGTCTTGCAAGCAGTTATGGATCCCTTGGAAATAGTTCTTTAGTCCAATTATGATATTCTCCCTTTGTGAGGCTGAACGGCTCTCCTGCCCAATTTTTTGCTCCAAGCACACCTCTTTCTTCTCCATTTGCTGATAAAGTCAGCTTAGGAGTCTCTCTAAGCTGTTTTCGTTACAAGAGGTTTGGGAGACGTTCAGGCTGACAGCGTTGAAGATCTGCGGCAGCATCTCTTGGTGGGCAATGAGAGCGCCTTCCTTTGGAAACTGGTCAGTTTTTGAAAAGAGGAATCTGAAGTTGCTCCTGCCCTTTAGACATTGCAGATAAAATTTTCCTCCTAGGTTTTCTAAATGTTATAAAATCTCCCAGTTGCCCTTGTGCCTTTGAAAGTGACAGTCCAGAGAGAAGGCAGCAGCGGTGAGAAATAGCACCAAGGCCCAAACCGGCAAGCTCCAAGTGGCCATAGTGAGCCCCTTCCCACTGCTGTTCCTTCCTGTAAGACAGAGCTTGGGTGTGGATCACCTTTAATTGCATAGACTCCACATCTCCAAATTTATGTGTCTGCGGGAGCCGTGTTCTTCAATGAGATTTCAGGATCCCCTCCTCCTGGTTTTTCATAGTCTTTTCCACTCTTCATTTACTACTTTTCAATCACAAACAAAAACTTTGTAGTATCATTGGGCAGTGATATGCACATTTAATTTTAGAACTGTGGTGGATATGAACTATCTTCTATAAAAGATCAACCATCAGATAAATGAAAACAAAGCTGTGGATGTCCTTGCCTTTATCTGCAGCTACACATGCTGCTTGTCCTTGTTCCAATCAAGGATGACTCTTTCTGGGTGAAATGCTTATTTAGATATTTGGTATGGTTTTCAAAGCTTTGTTTTAGCTAATTGTATTTTATCACAAACACACATTTCAAAGTCCTTCTAGCATGGCAAGTTGTTGAACCTCTGTGCTAATATCCTGATGTCTAAGGTGAAGATAATATTATCACATCTGGTTGTTATAAAGATTAGTGACTGGCATGGAGGAAGCCCTTGATCAATGTTTATTACTATCATGATCACTATCACCATCCTCTTCCTCCTCCTCAACAGCATCACCATAATTACCCCATCAGGGAGGGGAAGGCCTGGCTGCCCCTGCCACAAGGGCAAGAATGGTGCAGACACCCGTGGATAAATAGGTAGTGAAACCAATCAAGATATTGTTTTAAAATCCTTCTTTGAGATGTTATGCTTTGCAATTTATTTAATGGGGTCAGATTATAGTGTGAATGTACTGTGAATACCAACTGTTGATAAGTGAGTAACATTACTAGTAGTGAGTAAAGAAGAAGGAATGAGGAGGTAACGTTGATTGAGAAATTGTGTGTGGGCACCATGCTGGATGATGCATCAATGTATGTAAGGCAGGCCAGGATTTTCCAAAGGGAAAACCCAGTCATGACGAAAACAATTAAAATGAGTGGAATAAAAAACTATCATATAATATTAAAGATATTAACAATCATTCTATATGCTTGCATAGTGATTTCATATACATCATCTATTACAGACTCAGTGTGGAGCAATTATATCATTCTCATTGTATAGGTGAGGAAAATCAATCTCAGAAAGTTAACAAATGCACCCAGTACCACACAGCTGGCAGAGGCAATGTTATTGGGTGAAGGAACTGCAAGATTATGAGGACTGCGCTCTAAATTGGAGATGACAAAGAGGTTTCATCTCAAATCAATTGGTACTAATTTTCTGGAGGAAGAAGAGTCCTGAGGCGCTGCCTGGGCTAGATGGGAACAGTGCTGTAATCAGCTGGCAATGTTTGCAGTGGGTTGGGAGGAAGGCGAGTTGCCATCCCCACGTAAATATTAAGATATCTTATGTATGTGTCTTGTTTGCTTGAGCATGGATGAATTAGGATTTAAGTCCAGGGTGGATAAGGAGAGATTAAAGAAGAAAGTCAGGAAAGGTGACCACAAACTATAAAGGAGTCTGAAAGAATGACAATGATTTCTATAGATTAATACTATTTTTACAACCTGGGTTTGTAAAACAAAAACACTGCCTTTTTTTGTCATGGACAGACAATACTTTCTAAGACAGAAAATTGAGGGACAGTGATTTCCAACTGAATTGCTAACTGTGGTCTTGGGGAAGTCCTGCAACCTACTAAGGTTCATCTTTATGGAAGAGGAGCCTGAGAAAGTGAGATGCACACAGCTTTCAGAGTGGTTGTGAAAGGTCACTAATGGAAATAAAAAACCAGGATCTCAAGTGTGAGATGGCAGCAAGATCCCACACTACACAATCCTAACTGCAGGGCCAGTCAGCACCTGCTTCCCTGTAAATGAAAAAGGCGAACCACCATCTCTTTGTATTTTTATTGCCCGTCCTCCACGTTAGCGTGGTACGTGTGCTTGCCTTTGCTTAGCTGGCAGTGGAAAACCACTTCCCCTCTCTGTGGCCCTGAAAATGACAACCACATGTTGTTCTAGTCTTTTCTCTCAGTTTTATTTTCCAGGTCTTAACTCATGATTGCCCTCTGGGTTTCCATAAGAGTAAGGGAATGTTTTCAATTGAAACAAGAGTTCCTGCCAAAATGAAAGAACATGAAAACATGATTCTTCATCACATATTTGGTAAATCCCCTACTCTCCCTCTGAAATTCAGAATCTGGGAATTAAATTACAAGAGCACTTTCAAGTGCTGCTTTAAAAAAAACCTGTGTTTATCTAAAATCACAGGCAATCTTTGTACAAGCCTGGATATTAAAACTGTGTAAATGCAATTTATTGAGGAAGACCTTTGAATGGAAATATATAAAGAGTCTACTGAAATAAAAACTTTAATTAAATCATTGTTTAACTATTATGAAACAAAGAACTGATTTCATTACAGTTGTGGTTGCTGTTAAACATTTTAAAACAAATTGTTTTATTAATGATAAGAAAAGATGACTCTAAGTTCTTGTGTATTAAGAATTCCTTTGTTGGTACGCAGGAAACCATCTCTTCTTTTTTTCCATCAACTCAATAAATTCCAGCTTATTATCAACATGAAAATCTGTTTATATTTAACAAAACTTCAGTTTTCCTCCTCTCAATCTTACATGTTCTCTTATCACGAGGGCTTAATCTTTGTTTGGGCAAAGATGAGTAACTGATGTACCCGATGATAACAACAGCTAACATTTGTCAAGCACTTCCTATGTATTAGGAATTGTGCCAAGGGATTTAGATGTAATATCACATTCCTTAAATCTTAAGAGACAGATAATTCGATTAGCCCGTTTTTAAGGTGATGAAGCTGAACCTCAGAAAGTTTAAGAGATTTGATTTGTCGAAGGTCACACAATTTATAAAGTGTTGGAGTGAAAATTCAAATATAGACGTTTTTTAATCTAGGCCTTCGGTTTTAGATCTATAAAAACCAGTAAAAAAAGTCCTTTACATTCGCTTATCATCCTAAAGAGAGATAGAAACCAGATAAAATATTAAATCTTTGAGTGATAGAAGTAAAATTCACGGAGGCTCAAGCCTTTGAAATCCCCAAAGGGCCCCTAAGACATCCTGTAGAGCAATTTGCCCAAACAAGCGAGTGGCTGAGAAGGGAGAGATCTTGAAACTTCCTAAATCCCAATCTAGTGCATTTTACACTAACAGTAAAGCTTTATGAGTGGGGTAATCATGTTTTAAAATTACATCTAGGTACAAAGTAGTATCATTATGTGATTCTCAAAAATTAAATTGGGGCTTATAACTATATCGAGCAGAGCTTATCTTCATGCTCTCAGTTATCTTGTTGTCAGGGACATGTGTGGTAAATGGAACGTCAGGATACAACTAGGGCAAATGACTCATTAGGACTGTGATAAGATTGGAGACAATAAATTTAGTCTTCAAACCTGAGATAGTTTTATTATTTCTAAGTGACTATAAAAGTCATTACCTGCTAACTGAATGTGTTAAATATTCAGAAAAAAATACGAAGAAGAAAATAAATCTACTCATAAATTTATCACTCAGAGATACTCACTTTACTATTTTAGTGTATTAATTCTAGGCTTTATTCTATTCATATCCGTATATATTTTCTCACAACAATTTTATTGTTTTAAAATATATCTGTCACTTAACAATACATTGGCAGTGGAATACTTTCCAAGTCAATACGTGGAGATTTAGCACAATTGTTTTTCATGTCTACCTAGTATTGCATTTTGAAATTATAGAATAATTTTTTAAATTAATCTTCTATGGTTAGAAATTTATGTCTTTCTCCCAAATTTGGGGTATTACAAAGTCCACACCAATAGACATCTTTGTATAACAACTTTTTAAAATTTGTCTAATTATTTCTCTAGTATAAAATTCTAGAAACAGAATTGATGAATCAAAGAAAATACACAGTTTTAAGGCTTTGGGGCAGATATTTTCTGTTGGCCTCCACTATCATACCAGTTGCTAAATATTTTAATATCTCAAAAAATATAACCTCAAAGTTATGACAAATGACAAAACATCTTCTCTCACTTCACCATCCCCATTTCCAATCTCAAGTGGCAACCAACCTGTTGATTTCCTTTCTTTTCTTTAACCATTTATTATAAGCCCCATAATTCTAAATAATCTACCATAATCTTTATTTATCGATTTATCAATTTAGACTATAACTTCTAAAATATAGTAAATATTTATTAATATGACTGCCTACACCTCTTCTTTTCTCCAAGATTTCATCAGATATTGTTATAGTTTTTTTTTGACTTTTACTCATTTTTCATTTCTTCTTTTTCCTTATTAACAGAGGCAATATGTCCAGCTATAAACACCCACATTCCTGTACTCCATTTGGAAGATGGGGAACTCCGAGAGACCACCTGCTTTTCCAATTCAGGTAATACCTCTCCTACTTCCTGATGGCATGTGGAGGTGATGCCTGCAGGTACCACAGCCATGTTATGACCATGAGTTGACAAGTGTAACAGTGACACACACATACAACAAATGATGGAGTAGAGAGTAAAGTCCCAGGTATCATTGTTGAAAAGCTGATCTGCCTGCCTACATCTGGATTTTTTATTTTTATTTTTTTTGAGACAGAGTCTCTGTCACCTGGGCTAGAATGCCGTGGCATCAGTCTAGCTCACAACAACCTCAGACTCCTGGGCTCAAGCGATCCTCCTGCCTCAGCCTCCTGAGTAGCTGGGACTACAAGTGTGTGCCACCACACGTGGCTAATTTTTCTATTTTTAGTAGAGACGGGGTCTCACTCTTGCTCAGGCTGGTCTTGAACTCCTGACCTCAAGGGAGCCTCCTGCCTCGGCCTCCCATAGTTCTAGGATTATAGGCATGAGCCACCGTGCCTGGCCCATCTGGATCTTTTATAAGTGGAGAAAATAAACCCCTTTTGATTTAAGTTACTGCTAATAAGGCTATTCATTGCTTGTAGCTGAATGCACTCCTAATAGAAATAGTTATAGTATTTTCATTCTTCATTGGTAACTTTATAAGTATAATAAAATAATGTACTTGTGGAAGAAATGTAAGTATAAATGATACACTTAAATTCCAATTTCTTGTTTTATCCTCATTAGATAATATCTCATGACTGATTCTCTAATAACTTGTTTACTATTATTTCAAAGAGATGTTGGGAAGAGGAAGAAGTTAAAGAGGGAGATTATCTGCCATCTCGAATCAGGAACTTCACATCTCTTTTTGTATTTAATTGGCTCAAGCTTTGTATGACCTAGAGTGTTTCCCCCTTTCTGCTGGGTACTCCTTCTGTCCTGTAGCTCAGATGCTCCAAAAAATCAGTTTTTCTTCCAAGGCATACAAAGATAGATACTTAGAGTATCTGATTAGTCTCTCTTAGGCTGTTTCTTGCTTTTCCTTTTACTATTGCAGATTGATAGCACCACCAAATCAGATGTCCTGCTATTCCTGCTGCAGTGCCTGGGCCAGTAGCTACTGTAGGATCAGTCAAAGTTTCTCAGGAATTAGAGGGGATAAGAGGATGTCCCCTGACCATTACTGTTTTTGTTAGCTATAATGGTTCTGTGCCACTATAGACCTGGACTCCCAGAGCTGGAGTTTTTAAATGTATGTTCGTGTTTATTCATTATTTTCAAAGCACATCCCAAAAGTGAGGGAATTGGGTCTAGAGAGATGAATTGACAGTCATATAAAGTGCCCAGAAGATGCTTTCAAGTGTCTTGTGTGGTACTCTAGGTTGCCAGCCTAGACTCCTCCATCTCTCATGATGCGTTTCCTCTGGGGGAGCCCTTGGTGATCTTGCTGGAAGCAGTCTCTACCCATCAAAACCAGAACAATCAGAGACTTTGGAATTGTATGTTTCTTTTTGGCTGGAGCCGTCTCAGTTCTGGGGGATCTTTTATATTAAAATGAAATTATTGGCAGCCAGTAGGTTGGATGAAAACTGCCTAGAGTGGAATCAAGGGGGATTTGGAAAAGGTTTACCTTTCACTAAGATCTACAAGTTATGTTTTCATGTGTTCACTCATTCAACACATGGTGATGGGCAGTGTGGTGCATTGAAGTAGTTGTGGAATCAAAATGACCAACCTGAACTTGCATTCTGCCCCTGCTCTTTACCAACCATTTAACTTAAAGCAAATTACTTAATTCCCTACTATTCAGTTTCCTCTTCTCAAACACAATGACATTGTTATCTTATAGCAACTCAAGAGTTAGCAATAATATACGTAAAATCCTCCCTCTCTCCTATGATCATGGAGCAGTAAGAGTGAGATTCCTGAGTTGCCTAGTGCCCTGAGACCCCTGTCCTCACTCAGGGAGATGCATAATGAGAAAAGGGGAGAAAAGATTTCTTTTTGAACTGAATCTCCAGTTCCTGTCCCTGAGATCCCCAAGCTTCCTGCAACAATTGCTGAGATGCTATGAGCAATTCCATCCTTCTAATAAATCCCATTATTACTCAACGTGGTTGGAATTGAGTTTCTATCACTTTCAGTTGAAAGGGTCCTGGGGTGGCTGCTGAAATCTTCATCTGTTCTTTGAGAGCATGTGGATTATGGGGTGGGAGTGATGAAGGCCTGAGCAGGCTGCGGTAGAGAAGGCAGGCTCATCGGTATGGTCAAATCAGGCTGGCCTTTGTGATTGAGTGTCTGCTCCCTCAGCTAGAGAACCCAGCTATGGGTGTCAAGAAGGACTTGTCTCCATTCTCCATATTTCTGCAGCTCTCATACTTCTGCAAATGCATTTATCTTGCGTTGTAACTGCTCGTCTTTTCCAACAAGACCGAGCTCCTTGAGGACACGCCTTGTATCTCTAATGTCTTATATGTGATAAGCTGTCCAATTCACATGTATAGAATGAATAGTGTGTAAAAAAATACACAAAAAATTAAGAATTTCTCAATTGTCACTGAATGTGTATGTTCTAAATACAGTCCGTGCTCTTAATAAGTGAAAACAGCTACTAAATAGTACCATTACCTGAGCCAATTAAAGTTTTGCATATCTTGGAATCTTGCTTCTGCTATTTACCCCACCATTTAAAGCAACTTACTCAAATTTTTAGTTCTCAGATATCTGAGCGCAAAATGTCTAATCTGCATTTTGACAAGTCTATTTTTTGAAATTCAAATGCTGTATTGAGAAAGATGAGATCCATGCAGAGAACACTCTGTGATTAGGTGATGTGTTCCTGGGTTAGTTATTTGACCAGGAGGAAAATAATAATGCAACTAGATGAAGACCATTGTTTTGGAACACCTGCAAACCTTATAACTCTGTGGTCAGAACTGGGAAAAAAAATCTATGAAAATTTATTTCCTTCTACTTCAGTTTTATGAGATCACTGATGGGCCATTCTCTACTGGAGGCAAACTGTGTTTCACACACAACCAGGTAGGCAACCACTTACTATCACAGCAAGGTGCCACTGACAACAAGTTCCATGGGACAGTCTTCTTCTGGTTGATCAATGAGAGCAGTTTATTAAGATCAAATTATCAATGCTGAAATAAAAAAAAAAGATCAAAATATCAGAATTGTAAATTGTTCTTCCACTGCTTCACTCCCCAACTATTTTCTCTTTGGGTTATTTCCATTTATTACTTCTATCAAACTGAGAGAGAGGAAGAGGAGAGGGAGAGAGAGAAGAAAAAATCAGGAGAGTATTAAGACTGTTGGTGAAAAAGTTGTTGCTGATGAGTGGATGATGTCTCCTTGGAGTTGTCACAGCCTGATAGCCCACCATCCTTGCTCAGAACCTTCAGAAGGCTTTTTGGCCCCAAGTGTCCCCAATTACTCATCCAATGGGTTGTCTGTGTTTTTACATTCCCAAGTAATAATCAGGTAGAGAAGCAAGGATTGAAAAGGGGACCCGGGCTCATTAGGGACTAGTAACAGCTCCATGTGATAAGACATCCGAAGACAGAATATTGTCCCTATCATCTTTTGCATCTTGGTGTTTATATGGCTGGCATACCAGGAGATAGAGAGTGAAGTCAGCCTAGAAATATACAACTAATGAGATTTCCAGCATGAGGCTGAGTTTAGGCAAAGCATCTGTGAAACTGTGCAATGAAAGACAGCAAGTTTATTGAACACAGAGGTAGAAGATAAGAGACTAGGCCATTTTCTCATTCTATGAATATATTTGGGATACCCATGGACTTTGTGGTAAGTTGTATCTTATTGACCAGACAACTACCTTGACCACATTGTTGTTTTTAACTACATAGAAGAGAATAATAGAGCTATCAGGGATTTTGTGAAATTTTATGTTGGATAGAGATGGGTGAGCTTTGTAATAGAGTCACCTATATTTCAGCAAGAGAATAGTAGATAGCAGTTGCTTGCAAAGAGAAAAAAAATGCTAACCATTTACTGAGCCCTTACTATATGCCAGGCATTGTGCTAAGCAAGTCCTACACAGGTAGGAGATGAGACATGGTCTGTTTACCTCCCCTACTTCCTTCTTCACACATACATCCCAAGCCAACAAGAGCCTGGGGTAGAACCAAGGTTTTGGGATGAAGCAATTTGAGAATGAACCCTTCTTTGCCAGTCCTTATAGAAAATATTATAATGTAGCCCAGAGAGGTTGAGTACTCTTGGCTTAATAAATCCAATTAGACCATAAAAAATAATAAGAAATTTAGGAAAACAGAAGATGAATCTCTCATGCAGACCACATTTGCTATTTCAGGGGTCTGATTTAACAGTAAAAAATAAGCCATAGGCTTCAAAACTATGTTGGGGTTTAAGATAGATCAAGTTGCATCTTGAAGAGGAAGAAGCTAATATAGAATGTTCCTCCTTTCCCAACATGTGGACCATCCTTCCTCAGTAAATGCAAAGATCCCCATGTGCCCAACAGAGGCTAGTTGGTCTAGAGCCAATTCTCCAAATATATTGTGTTTAAAACTATTTATAAAGTTTATAGTAAATATAAGAAATTATTCTAAATAGCTTTTGAAAGTTTCTACATAATTTTACGTATTTATTTTTTTAATTTATTTTTAATTTTACAGGTATATGTATTTATCATATACAGCATTATGTTTTGAAGTATATAAACATTATGAAATGGTTAGATCTAGCTAATTAACAAATGCATTGTCTCACATAGTTCTTATTTTTGTGGTGAGAACCCTTGATATCCACTCTCTTAGTATTTTCAAGAATACAATATATCATACTAACTATAGTCGCCATGCCGTACAATAGATCTCTTGAACGTATTCCCCCATCTAACTGTAATTTTGTATCTTTTGGCCAACATCTCCCCAACCATCCTCCACCAACCCCCTGCCTAACTGTCCCAGCCTCTGGAAACCACCATTCTACTCTCTATTTCTATGAGATCTACTTTTTCAGATTCCACATATAAATGAGATCATGTGGTATTTGTCTTTCTGTCCCTGCCTTGTTTCACTTAACATAATGTTTCTATGGCATTTTAGTTGTTTGGTTTTCATTTTGGCTTTATAGCCATATTTTAATGAAAGTTGAAGTTTTCTGTATCCTAGCTTCCTCCTGCTGCAGCTGGAGGAAGCTGGGATGGAAAGAGGAGACCTTTCAGGACAAAACTCGACAGCAGAGTTGATACCCATGCCCCACACACCCCAACACACAAAGTAATACCTAGGGGAGATGAGGGAGGGGCATTTCATCTTCCCTTGTGTTATAGGTTGAATTGTGTCACTCCCACACCCTCCCAAGTCCTATGTTGACATTCTAATCCCCAATACCTCAGAATGTGGCCTTATTTGGAAATAGCATTGTTTTCAGATGTAATTAATTAAGTGAGGATGAGGTCATACTGGAATAGAGTGGACCCTTAATCCAATGTGACTGGTGTCCTTACAAAAATGGAAAATTCAGGCACAGATACACACATAGGGAGAACACCATTGAAGATGAAGGCAGAGATCAGGGTGACGCACCAGAAGTCAAGGACCCGAAAGATTGCCAACAAGTCACCTGGAGCTAGGAGAGGGGCACGAAGCAGACTCTACCCCATAGCCCTCAGAGGGAATCAACTCTGCAGACACTTTAATCTTGGCCTTGTAGCTTCCAGAACTGTGAGACAGTAAATTTCTATTATGTTAAGCTACCTAGTGTGTGGTACTTTGTTACAGCAGCCCTGGCAAACTAATACACCCTGCCATAGAGAAGAGGTTCTGTGGCTATGCAAGTGGTTCATCACAACACCAACTGTTGCTTCTCGGTCTGATTGACACTAATTTCAGTCTTTTCAAAAATTCATCTCTGTGGAGTTAAGTTGTGACCATGAAGAGAAAAGGGCATATTAGGGCTGAGAGGTTTACAAAGAACTGAATTCCAATGGTATGTGTCTATAAACTGACCCCTCTTGCTCAGACCCTTGGCAGGGTCTCCACCCCCAGGTTCACGCTGTTCCAACTGTCTCTTCCAGCTTTGGCCAGAGGCTCCTGTCTCAAACAAGGGTTTGACCCTGCTAATCCTTAGCTTAAAAACCCAGCTCTCTAGGCCCTCAGCATCCTTCCCAACTCGAATTTCAGCTCCATTTCCTTCCCACTCTCAGCCAATACCTACTGTCTAGTTGCACTGTACTTTGTGGCATTCCTTGAATAGGTCATATGTTTTCATGACTCTGTTTAGATTTTCCTCCTTTTTGGCATGACCTCTCTTCCATTCTTTTTATTTTAAAATGCTACTATTGCTTCAAGTTCAAATATTAACTCCTCTGTGAAGGCTGCTCAAATCCCATCAGATAGAATAAATCACACTCTCATGTGGGCTTCCATAGGAAATTGCTCATGGTGTTAGAATGACATTTATCATCATGCTGTCATCTTTAATCATATACTTATCTGTTTCTTTCCCTTGAAAATGAACTTCTTGAGAAGAATGTCTATATCTTGTTTGTCTATGTGAGTCCAGTGCTTAACACAGGGTCTGGTATTCAGTGCGCACTTAGGAAATGTTTGTTGAAGGACAAAACTACGTGTCTCTAGGACACACCTTTTAAATAGAAATGTGAAGGCAGTTTAACTCTGAAGCCCAGTTACCTTCCTCTAGAGATTCAGCTGAACCCAGATTTAAAGCACTCATTAGTGAGGTTGTAGGCAGCTTCATAAATTGCTGACCATAAGTAGTCACCCAGGAAGGGCAAGGAAGGGGCCAGTCAGGCATGGGATTTGCCTATCTCTAAGGATGGGTAGATCTATCTGGAGCACTCTTTGCAAAATTTAGGGTGAAGGAGCATATAGGTGGATTGCTTCAAAAGGTGAGAGATGTTAGTGAGTAGGTGGGTAGATTTCTAGTTTATTTTCCAATCCCCTTTAACACTATTTCAAGGCTCAGAAACATTTTAGGAATTTACCTGGCTTCAGGTATAGCTAAAACAATATTTTCAGGAATGTATCTTTGACTGTCTTTCCCATCTGCTGTCCTTTAAGTTGGTCCAAGGGTTATGGGTTATTGTTAAACTGAGTTGACTTTATTCTTTAAGCATAACTTCCAGTGTGGTACAGGTCAGGCTTATCACAGAAGGGCACCATCTAGAAGTGTGCTGGGCACAAGCCACACAGTTGGATGTGGCCATCCTGGCTCCAGGCTTACACTGGACCAGGCACCTGCCACTTCCCCTTTCCCCCAGTATTCCAGCAAGTGTTCTTTCTGTCACTCTCAGGAGCTCTTTTGGGGTCATGTGTCTATTCCTGACCAGTCATGGTGGCCACAGAGATGCTAATGTTCTTAGCTGTCCAGCCTGGGTAAAATGCCTAGTCCCAGAATTGGTCATTCCCTGACTTTCACAGCTGTAAGTATTGGCCCTAGGTGCCAGACAGGCAGTAAGAGATGTCCAGTGTAATATGTAAGGAGCTGAACACAGTTCAAATACATCATAGGAGATCAACAAAGACTGATTCTCCTCCCTGATCACTGTTCCCCACAACCTGAGGCTGTGTGTCCTACACCTCTTTTTTCTTGACATTTCAAATATTTGGGAAACAATTGGTCTTGCTTCTTAAATAACCTTCCAGGGCCCACTAAGGAAATGTTGAAATGGGAATTTTGGAAATGTCTTATTTATATTTTGTAATCATAGATGCTGAACATGCCTTCCCAATATCTATAAATATGACTTTGGTAAAAATGACATTCATTTAGATCCCATTGTGAGAACAACATTGTTATCAACTATCCAGTTACTAAGAATTTGCCTTTTGTATGAGATTTAGGGAAGAGTGCTCCAGAAGCCCATTTATTTTTGTGTAAGAAATTTCTATATTTTGTATTCACTTTTAGTTAAGTTAAACGTTGGGCATCTTCTATAGGCAAGGCCCTGTGCTGGACCAAGTCATACATCCTGTTATTGTATTTATTTCTCACAGCAATCTTGAAGAGTTTAGAGTACGATTATTTCCAATTTATGTAACTTGCCCAAGATCATACAGTTAGAAGTGGCAGAACCTACATTAGCTCTCAGGTTTGTATTACTTCATGCCCTGTGTTTTTCCCCTTATAGTACAGCAAACTTTGTTTTTTAAAAATATTTGTACTTTTAAATTCGTAGATTTTCAATTCATGCATTTCTGGATTGGTAAGTCATCTTCCACTTTGAACGTTATTTGTTTTACCTCTGGGTTTTCACAAAAAAAGAAAATGAGCTAAGAAATTAAAAAGTGAAGGGAAAGAGAAATTTGCGTTATTTCCATTGTGTGTATTTCCATTAAACACTGCAGGCCATTTTAGTTTTTAAAATTCCTGTGAGATAACAAAAGCAGCTTGTGTCAGACTTGAAAGGGAAACTGCACACAAGGCCTTCTTGCTAGTATGGGGATAAAATCACAGTGGTTGAGAGAAGGAAATGCAGCCTTGCCAGGGAAGATGATGACTCATGATTCAGACAGTTCCTTACAGCAACCTTTAGAGAAAATATTCTCAGTAGAGTCTGACAAGGGAGCAGTGGGAATTTCCTGCTATTCTCCCCAGAGAAAAGTTGGGCGAGGGTAGGGAAAGAGTGAAAGAGTCTGAGGAGGGTGTGAATGGGGATGAAAGGGAGAGCAACTGCTAAGTGAGGACAGCAGCACTTTCTGCAAAAGTCCCACCAGCCACTGGAGGTTAGTGCTGCACTTATTGCAAAGGCAGGACCTGTAATGCCACAGTGTGAGCCACCAGGCAATAGAGCTTCTTAGTGCCTCTCTAAATCACAATATTCATGATATGTAGTCAGATAAAAATAACATTTTGGGTGGTAGTAGATGATTACAAGTAGTGAAGGGTTTGGTTTCTGGTTCCAAATATGTTTCTTTTCTTTACCTGCTGTGGACTTTGGCAAGTTACTTAACACTATTGAACCTCAGTTCTATTATGAATAAAAGGAGAGAACAATACTTTTCTCATAGGGTTCTCAGGAGGATATATAGAACACTCCCAGCAGAATCTCTTGCAGAAAGTCCTTAAGAAATGTAGCTATTGCTGTTGTGTCTGCATTATGTTATCATTGCAAATATTTCCATTATGAAGATACAACTTAAAAATAGTTGCTTTGATGATTCCTCAAAAAATTAAACATAGAATTATCATACAATCCAGTGATTTCACTTCTGGTTATATACTCCAAGAAGTGAAAGCTGGGGCTTGAATAGATATTTGTACACTCATGTTTATAGCAGTATTATTCACAATAGTCAGAAGACAGAAGCAACCTAAATATCCATTAATATAAATTTTCTTTCTAGAATGTTATGTAAAATGGGACAATATAGAACTTTTTAATGGTCTGTCATCTTATACTCAGCATAATTATTTGGATATTCTTCCATGTTGTTGTGTATTTCATTCTTTTTCATTGCTGAATACTATTCCATTTTATGGATGTACTAACTTTCTTTAATCATTCACTTGTGATGGACATTTGAGGTTTTTCCAGTTTTGGACTATTACAAATAAAGCTCCTTAAATGGTCATGGTGCATTATTTTTTTGATATGTTGTTGAATTTGGTTTGCTAGTATTTTACTGAGGGTTTTGCATCTATATTCATAAGGGAGGTTAGTCTGTAGTTTTCTTTTTTTGTTGTGTCTTTTCTTGGCTTTAATATCAAAGTGATACTGGCTTTATAGAATGAGGTGGAGAGGATTCCCTTTTTCTCGATATCATGGAATGATTTCTGCAGTATGGGTACCAATTCTTTGTAGGTCTGGTAAAATTCAGCTGTGAATTCATCTGATTTGGCCCTGGCCTCTTTTGATTGGAAGATTTCTTTACTGCTTCTTCAATCTTGCTTCTCATTATTGGTCTTTTCAGAAATTCTATTTCTTCCTGATTGAATCTTGGGAGGTTATGTACTTCCAAGAATTTGTCCACTTCCTCTATGTTTTCCAGTTTATGTGCATAGAGATTTTCTTAATATTCATGAATGATGTTTTATATTTCTGTGGTATCAGTTCTAATATCTCCTTTTTCATTTCTTTTTGAGCTTATTTGGGTTGTTTCTCTTCTATTCCTGGATAATCTAGCAAGAGGTCTATCAATTTTATTTATCTTTTCAAAGAAGCAACTTTTTGCTTTTAGTTTGGCTCTAAACTTAATTATTTCTTTTCTTCTGCTGGCTTTGGGTTTGGTTTGCTCTTCCTTTTCTAGTTCCTAGAGATATGTCATTAGATTGTTAATTTTGATCTTTCTGTCTCTTTGATGTAGGCATTTAAGGCTATGAATTTTCCCCTTAGGATTGCTTTTGCTGAATGCCACAAATTTTGATAGCTTGTGTCCCCTTTGTTGTTCAATTCAAAGAATCTTTTGATTTCCATCTTAATTTCATTATTGACCCAATAATTGTTCAGCAGCATGTTGTTTAATTTCTATGACTTTGTGTAGAATTGACTGTTTCTCTTGGAGTGGATTTCTAGTTTTATTTCACTATAGTCTGAGAAGATACATGGTATCATTTCTATTTTTTTGAATTTGTTGAGACATGTTTTGTGGCCTAAGATATGATCAGCCTTGGAGAATGTTCCATGTGCTGATGGGAAGAATATATATTTAGTAGTTTTGGGGTAATCCCAGGGATACAACAATGGTTCCACACACATAAATGAATATGTGTGATTCACCACATAAACAGAAGTAAAAGCAAAGACCATATGATCATCTCAATAGATGCGGAAAAAGCATCCAACAAAATTCAGCACCCTTTAATGATAAAAACCCTCAACAAACTAGGCATAGAAGAAATATATCTAAAAATTATAAAAGCCATATATGACAAACCTACAGCCAACATCCTACTGAATGGGAAAAAGTTGAAAGCATTCCCACTAAGAACTGGAAAAAGATAAGGGTGCCCATGGTCACCACTTCTATTCAACATAGTATTGGGAGTCCTAGGCAGAGCAATCAGGCAGGAGAAAGAAATAAAGGGCATCCAAATCAGGAAAGAAGTCAAACTACTGCTTTTTGCTTATGATGTGATTTTGTATCTAGAAAACTCCAAAGAATCCACCAAGAGATTCCTGGAATTGATAAATAAATTCAGCAAAGTCTCAGGTTTTAAGATCAATGTACACAAAATAGTAGCTTTCCTATGCACCAAGAACAGTCAGACTGAGAGTCAACTCAAAGACTCAGTGCCATTCACAATAGCTACAAGAAAATAAAATACCTAGAAATATACTTAACCAAGGAAGTGAAAGAGCTCTACAAAGAGAACTATGATACACTGAGGAAAGAAACCACAGATGACACAAACAAATAGAAAAATATATCATGCTCATGGATTGGTAGAATCAACATTGTGAAAATGTCCACACTACCAAAGTGATTTACAGATTTAATGCAATCGCAATCAAAATACCAATATCATATTTCACAGATCTAAACAATAATAATTCTAACTTTGGCTTCAGAAAAGAGCCTGAATAGCCAAAGCAATCTTAAGCAAAAAGAACAAATCTGGAGACATCACATT
>CAUYSK010032592.1:0-29552 GCA_963575035.1 Avahi laniger | reverse complement strand
TTGTAAGTCAGTGGGGAAGCTAGACTGTCCCGTGCGGGACTTGTCCCGGTGCACTTACTGGCCAGGCTGGCGCCGCCGTCGCACGCTCCTCTCTCTATTGTCGTATGTCCGCACTTTCCAGGTTTTGTATTCCTATCTCCTGTTACCCTTTTTCCTGATTTGTGTGTCCCCCGCTGAATCTGCACCGATTCCCCTCGCTGTTTTTGTGGGAGAGCGCTCCGATTGTGTGTAGCAGACCGGGATCTATGTTTCCCTCTCTGGAAGCAGGGATCAGGGAGGCTACCCTAATTCCGCCATTTTTTCTCCTCCCGTTATGTTTTTTTGATATGACTTTCATTTAAAAAATAGAGAGCTGTTTGTGTGTGTGTGTATATTTTATTTCTGCATATTATGGGGGTACAAATGTTTAGGTTACATTGCTCTTGCACCCCACCCCAGTCAGAGCTTCAAGCGTGCCCATCCCTTTAATCTAAATATTTTTTAAAAATTTATTTAGATTTAAATGTGCCTAAGATTTGCTTTTGCTCGATGTATTTTAACACCTATTTCTGTTGCTATATGTATCTTAAAAGAATACTAGAGACTCTTAGTAATTTTAATTACTTAGAATTTTAAGTAATTCTGATTTTCTGAGATTCTGATTCAGTAATTATAGGGTGAGGTATGAACGCCTACTAGAAAAAAGAAAAAAAAAAAGAAAGGAAGGCATTCAAACACACACACAAACACAAAACAATAATAAAATAAAAAAAAATTTTAAATAAAATATTAAAAAAATCTTCCAATATTAACCGTGATGTATAGTCCTGGCTGAGAACCATTGATCTAATTATTGCAATAGTTATAGGAAACTATATTAAGAACTGTCACTGTTGTTTTGTAATCTCAAGGACCCTAAATTCTGCTATTTTTTCTATCTATATCTTCCTCTTTCCTAAATTTTTTATATATATTATATATGTGTATATATATCTTTTATACATACATGTATATCATCATTGTTAGAGATCAATATTTTTGTTAGAAATATCTTACAGAATTTGTATTCTTAATACCTCCAATTATGTTCTGACAATAAAACTCAAACCAAGTACTCATAAGCATTATTTGAGAATAACATAAATTTGGTATTGAGAAATGTCTTTCTAGATATTATACATATAATACATGCATGTATATATATCGAACATTCATATTCTTGTAAAAACCAGAATGTAAAGTCTTTATACAAACTGCGCAACAAACCATGAAGATAGTTACAAACAAGGAATTAACTGTTTGAATCGATTAAAATTTCAAGTTTTCATAAATCTCCAGTTGGCCCATTAGCAAATTGTTGTTTTTTTATTGGCTAATTATCTCCTTGGAAGGCCTATAAAGGCTAGCCTCAAGAAGAGACAGACATTGCCAAAAGAGGGACTGTTATTGGTTGGATGGTGTCAATGAGTCATGAGTTCAAAGCTTGTAAAACAAACTAGAGAAAATGTTCCAGATGTGGAATTTCTGACAACCCAGGGAAGCAAGTAAAACAAAAGAGAAATTGATAAGGGATGAAATGTCCTACATTTTCTCCATTATATATAATGTCTTTAAGTATGAAGGATTTATTGTGTCAAAGAAATTCCTTCTATAACTAATGTTTTAATGTTTTTAAAATTTGCAATCAAAATATATTGAAGTTTATATAATGCATTTATAACATTTATCAATATACTGTAATTACATATTTTTTCTGTAGTGTAGTAATACATTGCCTGATAGTCTAATGATAATTCATCCTTTAATGTTTGGATTAAATCCTTCTTTAGTATAATGTATTATTGTTATATATTTTACATAGCAAACACATTTGAATTTATATTATTTTACTAATCTTTCTTTTACTTTATTCCAATTTCTTCAGGCTACCTTTATATTGTTGGATTGAATTCATTGTATACACTACCTTGAATCATTTTCAGAATCAGGTAGGGTGTGCATAATTTTACACTTATAGCACTGAATATAAACAGAAAAGCAATGTCGACTGTTTTACTTTCCTCATCTAGATGTTGATAGTTAATACTTGGATTCATGAGATGTTATTACCACAGTATTGAAAAGCGATTCCTGGTCACTCCTTGGGGCATGCTTCCTTACCCTATTGATGTGACTTACGCACATGTACTAAGCATGTGAAAGGCAAGGGAGCATAAATCAAAGTTGCAAAGCTTTGACATAAAGGGTCGTACTCTTCAGGGTTAATTTGAATATCAAGGAGACATCTGTATTTACTGCAAAGGAGATGGAAGTTGACTGGCTAAGCTCTTCAGTTCTCTGTAATGACATGTGCGATGGAGATTAATATAATTTCTAGTTCAGATTTAGTTTCTAAAGGTTCTATTAAAATATAAAATAATCCGGAAACACAAAAAATAAGAAATATCCTAGGCACCTAGACATGTTTTGTACTTCCATAAAATTTTTACATTCTGCTGTTAAAGGCTCTAGGCTGTATTCAGTATATGAAGAGGACAGATGAAGCTTTAGAAACATGAGTTATAACAGCAGAATCAGACAGTAGCAATACTATTCAGTAAAAATGTGGAAGAATAATCTTAATCAAGAATATCTTCTAACTTTCTATTGTTAGGGGCCTCAACTCTCAGTCTAGAGTCTTACGCTCTAAAATATCAGTGGCATAAGGTCAAATAACTTTAGTGATTGTGTAATTTTTCTATTTTTAATGGCTGTCAATCAGGAAAATATTAATATTTCCCTAGCCTATCTGTACAATTTAATGTAGATTAAATTTCTGGCCTGGAGGTGACAGAAATGATTGGCCCAACTGACTCAAGAGTAGTATCAGTTTTTTTACATCCATATCAATAGATTCTGTTTGTACATGTGTGTGTCGGGGGGCAATGTCTAATTAAATTATTCCATACTCTTTGTTATGGATAGAATTGTGCCCCCTTAAGTATAATATTTATAGTCCCCGGTATCCCAGGATTGTGATCTTATTTGGGGAACAGGGTCTTTACAGAGCTAATCAAGTTAAAATGAGGTCATTAGAGTGGTCCCTAATCCAATATAATTTGTGTCCCCCAAAAAAGGTACAATTTAGAGAGAGACATATGTACATAGAAGAAAGATGATGTGAATAGACAGATGTAGGGAGAAGATAGCCATCTATAAGCCCAGCAGAGAGGCATAGAACAGATTCTTAAGTCAGAGCCCTCAGAAGGAACCAACACCACAATTTCGGACTTTTAGCTTTCAAAATTGTGAAACGATAAAAATTGTCTTCTTTAAGCGATGCAATTTGTGGCATTTTGTAACGGAAATTACAGCAAACTAATACAACCTTCTGTTAACACAAAATGTGGTTATTAAACAGTACAGGAAGTCCATAGTCTACCTACTCATTCTTTAGAACAAGGAAAATGTACATTCATGGCCCTTGAGATGTGCAATGTGGTAGTTTGAATGTGAATAGTAGGCATGATCCATAATATTTTGTCATGTGTGTACTTTCAGTCACTAAAATAGCTTGGCTATATACTTTTGATTTGTCTAAGCACTTCCCAATCAACTACTCTGTGCCATACTGTAGGTTCTCAACTGGACAGGGGAGGATGAATTACTTGGGGGAGTCAGGAGTAGCGAAGGCAGAGGTTTCAGTATATTCCAATTTGAGCATTAAATAACTAATATAGAAAGGCCAGATCTGGATAGGAAACCTACAAAGCAGGTCATTGAGTGTTGGCAACCTCCAAAGTCACGCACATCTCTGCGTTTGTAACAATGGGGGTGGGATTTGTGTACCTGGGGAGTGGTTCCAGAGCACAGCGACTGCTCTCTCTTGCCTTCCTGGGTGAAGTTTGGTTATGAAATAAACTTTTGTGTCAGGTTAACATTTGAAAAGCATATGAAAGATTAGACTTCCTACCTAATAAAACCCTTAAAAAGTACAAAGATAATGAGTCCCTTGCAAAGAACATCAAAAAAAAGAATCGAGAGGCCTGAAATTATAGTTTATATGACTTTGTTACTACTGATTTAAGAGGCACTAGATGTATCTTTTTTGGTGGGCAACAGCAACAGAAAAAAAAAGTCCTATGATCCTCCAAGCATGAGATGCCATAATTGCCAAAAGCAATTCTTCCCCAGACCCATTTTAAGGTGATCACCGGGTCCACTGAATGAGCTTCAGAGAGGCTACAGTCTAGAGGCTGATAAACAGCTAACCAGGACCCATTGATAATTTTCTCTGAAAGCAAGCAGGTAATGTTATGAAAAATCTTGTGGCTCACACACCGGTTAATTTTTGATACAAAGTTAGAGCATTCATCAACTAGCTTGAAATGTCAGAATATAAAAGCGAAGAAGAGAGTATAATCGAGGTCAATGATCTGAATTTTCTTCCATTCCTACAATTTCTGACTACAGTAATGGTAAGGCTACAGGACCAGAGATTGCCTTGAGGTTGATGGCAGACACAGGATTTTGGAATAGGGTCAAGTTATTTGGAAATGGGAGCAAGCAGAGCCAGCACAGAGAAACAGAGACAGGTGCAGGGAATTGGTGTAATCCATCAGAAACATCCACCTGTTGCTTTTCTAACTCATTGACTGCCTAGACATTCTCGATTTATTTAAAGAATCAGAGAAAGGACAGAAATTTAGAGGGGATAATAGTTCATACTATTTGTAGCTTTTCACATATTTGCAACCACTCTGGTTATATGAGAAGGTAGTGGGGAAAGCTTTGCTAAAGAGTAGTAGGTTCTGGTGGGAAAGGGTAGTTCATAAATACTCTCATTCATGCATCCACCATCAAAATTAAAAACTTAAAGATTGTGTAAAAGACATAGATATATAGTACAGAATGCAGTCTTCAAGATTGAATCCATTGATTCTGTCTGGTAGCCATTCTTCACATGATAGATAGAGGTTGGATGGAAACACATAAAGGCTTTGTACCCTATTCTTCAGAATCAGGATGTGAATTGGGATGCTTTCAGAGATTTGGTGTAGTTACAGCTAAAAGCTCAGACTGGGAGCATGGTTTCCTGGGTTTGAATTTTGGCTATGAAACTTACAACAGAAGCAAAAACATAAATTTCAAGGAATTTCATAATATTTAGTTGAATGAAAATGGCAAAATTTATTTATTCTGTGGTTTATGGACACTTGAGTTGTTTTCATCTATTACAAAAAATACTAATGAAAACATATATATAGATGATAGATCTACACACACAATTGTAGTGGGCAAAAGAACACTTTTATGCTTAAAAGAGGAACTGTATGACAGAAAGTATGTATATTTGATGGACATGGGTCTAGCGCTAGATTAAAGGGTATCCTCATGAAACTATGGCATTGGGTTGCAACAATCTATCTCTGTCACTTCTGATTTTGATATAATGTCTTTGCCTAATTTCTCCAATTCTCAGTCTACAGCCTTGGTCTTACCTGTCATTCTTTTTGTCCTAACTTGACTCTCTTTTCAAATATGCTTATCCTAATGATAAAATCTTTGCCTATGTTTCTGATATTTTATTGCTCATTTGATTAAGTCCCACTTAACTGTTAGTTTCTTCCTTCCTTCCTTCCTTCCTTCCTTCCTTCCTTCCTTCCTTCCTTCCTTCCTTCCTTCCTTCCTTCTTTCCTTCCTTCCTTCCTTCCTTCCCTCCCTCCTTCCTTCTTTCTTTCTTTCCTTCTTTATTTCTTTTGCCAGTCCCTGATGCAGGTCTTAAGGGAAGTTACTAGTCCCAGCTGTTCTCATTTTCCTGTGACCAACTCATATGTGTTTCCTCCCACCTTGTAGGTTCTACGTAAGTTGAAAAATACATCACTTTTTATTGTGACTAGGTGTTTTTGTTTTGTTTTTGTTTTTTAAACTGTGTCCTGGTTAGAATCTGAATTCCTCAAGTCAAGGACCATAACTTATTAATTTTAGTACTCCAGTACCAGGTAGGCAAAGTGTATAAAATACAGTGGATAATAAATATTCCTCAGTGAATACGTGGAAAATTGAGCAAATACCTTAATTCATATTAACTGTGTCTAATGTTAAGGACTTAATTTTCTTTTTTTGTCCATTTTAATGAAACAATTTTTTTGGTTTTCTATTTTTTCTGCTATTTTAGGGCCTATTATTTTATAATGTTTAAAATAATATCCTGTTGATCAGATATTGATATGTGCTAGTAATAATGTATACACTTCTTTAGAGATTCTTGTGTGAGATAAATATCTCTTTCAGTTTCTTTGTGTATTATCTAGGCTAAATGTTATCATACCTCCTCACTCATTCAGATACTGGTTTTCAGTCATTTGGTTTATTACTACCAGCTAAGCTCTTTATTGTATATATTATCAAGATTTCTTTCTATATCCATGATTTGGATACAATGAAGATATCAACATTCATTTTCAATTGAACTCACCTATTATTTACGTTAGTTAAGACCTGTGGTGAGTATGTATTTTCTGGGGTAGTTTCAAAATTGATTGGAGTAAACTTAAAGTTTTCTTACCTATTCAAAATCCAAAATAGGAGTAAAAAAAAGTAAAATCCCAAATTAATCAAAAATGTGCAAATAACTAGTCCAATGTCTTCTGCTGTATATAAATTATAATAAGGAGAGTAAATAAATAAACAGTTATTGGATGGGCAAAACTCTGGTGGTTATGAAATCAAGTATATGTACAGAGAGGTAAGATCTTTGTTTACTACTTTCAGAATGAATCGATATTTTTGTGAATATTTACTAGTTTAGGGCAAAGGAATATGCTAAACTTAGGCTTTCTGTACAGAGCATTAAATGTGCTAATTGAGAAATCATACATCTTTAACAATTTGTCTAAAAGTGTGACAATTTGATATAATTTTTGTCTCTAAGAGACATATTTATGAGCTTAATGTCATTCCATATCAATTTGAAGATTGGTAAGGTTTTATTTTCTGTGCTTGAAAGGTTGTTTTTATTGCTTCAGGTATTATTTTGACATCTAAAAATGCCAAAGATTTTGAAAAAGCACATTTTCACAATCTGTTGAACAGTAAAGTAGATCCACTAACATATGAAGCAAATTTTAAACTTCATGTTTTAAAGTCACTTCACATACTTGTGCCTTGAGTTTTTATTTACCGTTTCAAAGTACTGATAATGCTCCCTATCTGCTGTCTTCACAAGGTTGATCTAAGATTCAGGAGAGATGACCATGAAAGCACTCTGAAAAATGTAAGAGTTTAGAAATTAAGAACTTTCATGCTAAAGAGTACTTCAATAGTCTTTCAAGAGTTTATAAAATTAATTAAACCAAGTGCTTAATTTTCGAAGTCATGGCAAAGCACAATGGGCAGCGCTGACTTTTTACAGGGCAGCTAAGAATGAGAAGTGACAATTTTGTATGGTACTCTAGAGG
Organism: Avahi laniger; assembly: GCA_963575035.1. NCBI lineage: Eukaryota > Metazoa > Chordata > Mammalia > Primates > Indriidae > Avahi > Avahi laniger. Next base: position 22,134 of record CAUYSK010032592.1, on the reverse strand, counting down.
CTCTCGTGTCATTCCAACAAACTAAAACTAACCAGTGTCTGTATATTGTTTTAATTGAGTTTCTCTTGGGAAAGTATCTGTCTTGTCTGCAGAAAGCTATTCCTTTATTTGTAATTTGGAAAATGCCCCTTCATCAACTTTAAAAGTAGCATAGGAAACAAAGGTCATTTTATTGGGTGGCATATAATCCCCTTAAGAATTAATATTTCATTTTCAAAAAAGGCAATTTGGTTAAATCATATTCACCTCAATATTTAATATCTACTGAGCAAAGAGTCATATAGCTAAATCAGACAATATTGATTAATACATGAGGCAGTCAAATGTGTATCTACATGTACTATGTGGATAGATGCAACTTATATTAATATACACATATGTCCAGAGACTTCTACTTGTTAAGATAGAGTCAAAAAGTGACTGCAAAGATTTTAAGTTGTCTTGTTGAAATGTATTCTTAAAACTACTCTGATCATTCATGGCTAATAACCTAAAGCCTAGTAACTTTCTCTTATCATCTCGCAGAGTCATGGAAATATTGAGCTTGCATAGGCTTTTATCATTTGGCTAAGTTCTTGCCTGCTAATCATCTATAATTTTTTGACAGGAATTTTTTGGATGTCCATTTCTATTGTCCCAACTTATACCTCTGAAGGCACATTACTGAGCTCTAGGGTATGTGTGAAAGGCATCTAATATAAAGATTGCTCTCAAAATGTCATACAGAATCTGTAATGTATTATAAAAATTATTCCATATCCTTTCTCTTTTCTTTTCCTTGAAATTTTGAGAGTAACATGATATAATGGAAGGAGCACGAAAATTTATGTATTCATTCTTGGTGATAGCCACAGTAATCTCTTGTTGACCCGCTAGTGAAACTATAGCAGGGATACTGTAGGCTTTGGGTAAATTTTCTTTAAGTTCCTATAACATGCAATAATATTTCCTTGTGAAGCAAGGGCAAATTTTATGCCTAAACTTAATTGTAACATAAATATTATTTTTCAAAAATCAAACAGCATCCATATTTGATTCTACACCTTACTGAGCTGAAACAAAATTTAATCTCAGTCTTTATTAGTACTCATTCTCACATTCTTGGTTATGCAAAAAGTAGAGGGGATTTAAGCATGGTAGAGTATTTAGTGAGGCCCTCTGTTCTCTACTCTTATGCCCATTGTCTAAGCCTGAGTGGTCCCTGAAGGCACACTGAATACCTCATTGTTCAACTTTAGCATGTTACAAAACTGACAATGTCATGTTGCATTTGTGCAAATATAGTTAACGATATTTATAACTTATTGCAAAATGTCACTTAAAATAGTAGCTTCAGTGTAGAGATTTTGCTGATGCAAGGCACAAAGAAATGAGAGCATCTGGATCTGTTAATTCTTTTTTATCTGTGCAATAAACCCTTCATGTTTTCCTGTCATGGAAGGTGCACCATCTGTACATACACTCACTAAATTTACCAAATTCAGTCCAACGTCAGTACATTTATCTTGAAAGTCGTTGAAGATATCTATTCTCTGTATTCTGTTCTCAAGAGTGCCCAAAGTAACTCTTTCTAACAAAGAAAATCTTCCCTTATGAAGTATAAAATTGCACTGAGTCAGTAGCATCAGTTGATTCATGCAAAGTGATTGAATGATATTTTCCTTTTGAAGAATTGCATGAAATTGTTCTGTTAAGTTGAAGGCTAATTCATGCTGCTGATTGGTTATGTTCTCCTTGAAAGAGGCAGTTGTTTGTATTTTGAAATGTTATCAGGGTCTAAGCATCCTACAACTTTGACAACGCATTCTTTCACAATTTCTACATCCCTGTATAGCTTCCCTTTTTTACTGAGTATATAAGCTACTTCATAAGTTGCTTCCGTGGCATGATTACCTCTAGGTCTTACTGCTGCTTGAAAGAATTGTCTTTGCTTTCACTTTTCGTCTTTTAATTTCTGCAATACGATCTTTCATGCCTCTCTCTGTAATTTAAAATATTTGTGGTCCATATGAGTGTTATAATGCTGATGAGCATTAGATTTCTTTAATGCTGATATTGCAGTATCACAAAGCAAGCAGATAATTTTATCTTTAGCAGAAACAAGATAGCATTATAATTCCCAATCCTCATTAAAAAATTTGTTTTCTTTCTTCAGTGTTCTCTTGGTCTTCTTTGACATGATGGGCTGTTAAGCAGACAGAATTAAAAAATACTTTCAAGCTGTGCAACTATTCACAAATTCCACTTCAAATATAAACACAGTACACCATTGTGAAAAGCTGATAATAGATTGGCGTATTTGTCCCCTACAAACTCTCGCCAACCAGCCTTATGCAGTAGTGGCACCAGTCAGGTGGGGGAAGTTATTATAGAACTAAATCATGGACGTAGCAGCCATCAATTTAGCTGTTATGGCTTACTAACATTCTAATTGTGCCAGTCCATCTGGGAGCATTATTTCATTGAGATTTATTTTATTCTTTGGTATCTTAAATAGGTTCATTTTCGAAATAAAATAAAAATATAAAAAGACGAACAAAAGTGTATTAATAAAAATAAAAGGATTTGTTCTGTAAAAGTTGGATTTAGTCAAAAGGCCGCACTTAAGGACCTAGAAGGACACAGGTTCCCCACCCCTGGTCTGTACTTTCAACGCATTGGATGAGGGATGCCCACATTGTCCAGAGTAATCTCCTTTACTCAAAGCCAACTGATTACAGACTTTAACCACATCTATAAAGTATGTTTACAGCAACACTTAAGTTAATGTTTGATTAAATAATGGGGTACCATAGCCCAAGCAAATTGACACATAAATCTAATCATCACAGGGAAGGAGCTACACAAAAGAGGGAATACCTAGACATGGAAAATCAGTGGGATCTCCCTGGAGTCTCCCACCACAGGAGATGTTTAGTTTTTTGTTTATTTGGTTTTTAATTATTTTTCACCATGTAAGAAATGTGTGGAATCGGCTGATGAACATTTCTTCTGAGTCAATTTCTACTGAAAAATTGGGGTATATTGTTTCTGAATATTAATAATAAACTAGCATTTCTGAGGATACACTGGAAATCCATTTCTTTTTCATTTTAACTTTCATATTTTGAATCAGAATGTTAGTCTAGAAGTAGTCCACTTTTGCACCACCGTCTCTCATGCCAAGGATTGAAAGCACAAAAGTAACCAAAGATGTTTCATATGACACCCATTTCCCAAAGATTTTGTTCATTCTATGCCAAGAATGACTTAGGTATGTTTACATCTGTGTGTGTGTGTGTGTGTGTGTGTGTGCGCGCGCATGTGCACTTATGACAGAAAAAGAACTCGTGATGTAGCAGCAGGTGAAATTATTCACAATGGTTGTGTGAGTTGAAGTCAAAGTCAGTGAGGAAACCATCAAATCCTTGGTCTGAGTCCAATGTCAGAGGCTGTAGCCCAAGGTCACAGTACACGAGCAGGGCTGCAAGGTCACAGGAAAGTCTTTCCTGAGATTAATGGCAAAGCTGAGCCAAAGATGAGGAAAGGGACACTCTATGGGCATGCTCATTTATCACGGATTTACTTGTTGGCTAATGATGGCAATAACAGTTATCTGACAGATACAACTGGATGTGTGCAGTCAGAAAATTCTATATTTGAACTTGGATTATACTGGATCTACACAATTTCCTCTTTTATTGCTCGGGCTGTCATCACTGTCTCTCTCAGTGAAGTTAATGCTTTTATTTCTATTAAAGAGAAAACAATTGTTTTGAGAAAAAAATGGTACCGCACAATTGAAAATCATATCAAATTAACTATTTTAATTCTTCTACATTCTCTAGAAGATATTTTTCATATGCATAAACAATTTCTAAATTGCTAGGCCAGGCGTGGTGGCTCACACCTGTAGTCTTAGCACTCCGGGAGGCTGAGGCAAGAGGATCGCTTGAGCCCAGGAGTTTGAGGTTGCTGTGAGCTAGGCTGACACCACGGCACTCTAGCTCAGACAACAGAGCTACACTCTGTCTCAGAAAAATAAATAAATAAATAAATCGCTGTATTCATGGCAGAAATATAATTTTTTTTGCTTAAACTCTTACTGTAAACACTATTTTGTATTCTGAATTTCCTAATAATACTGGAGATTAATTAATTCCATAATTGTTTTTGTTATTTCAAAAATATATTCCCATAAAAATGTATAAAATCTTGATTAAATAAAATAAACTTTGTTACTCATAATCTCACCATCATGTTATAATTACTATTAGTAATATTTTTCATATGATCTTTATGTTGCAAATACATATATAAACATGAGTATATTCACTTATGTATATGTACACACACGTGTGTGTGCATACACATACAATAAAATTATATTGGACTTTTCCTTTCCTACTTTTGTTTAATGCTGTATTGTGAAAATAATTATTTCATTAATCCTTTTGAAATATTATTTTAAATGACTGCTGATTACTTCATTGCAGAGTTTTCTTTAGCCAACAACCTGACATTTCATATTTAAAATTTTTTTCTCAATTTTCAGCATACTGGATAGTATTATAATGATTTGATTGTATCTTTGTTCTTAATTTTGAAAAGAAATTATTAATAATAATATATCTGGGTCAAAATATATATACAGTTGATAATTTAATTATATATTGTAATTTTAAGTGTAATCACTAAAATAAAAAGTACAGATATATAAATTCTGAACAAGAGAAGAAAAACGGAATAAATAATGATGAATCATAAAAGTTAAAAATTAAGAGAAAAACAAATGAGAATAGGTATATCAACACACATATAGAAAGGCAGATATAAGTCTTAATATACTAAAAATTATATTGAATGTAAAAGGTTTAAATTCTCCAGTTAAATGCCAAGATTAGCAGATTGGAAGAAATGAATTAAATATACACTATATATGTAAGCCATTTAAAATAGAACTGTTGAAAGTAAAAAATAATATAGAAAAATATATACATGTGACCACTAATAAAATAATGCTACTGTAGATATTTTAATATAAGATAAAAATTAAAGCAAAAAAATTCTAGAAATAAAAGGATTACTTTCTAACAATAAAAAGTTCTAATTGCCACATACCTATACAATTTTATATTTGCATGATAATAACATTGTATAAAATATTAAAAATAATTATACTCCCTCTCAACAAACAAATCAATAAGGACATTGATCAACATAATTAATAAAATTGATCTAATAAAAAGACTTAGATTACTGTATTAAACATTTATAGATAGATGTTCTTTCAATATATGCAGATTATTTAAAACTATTGGTAATACTCTGGCCATAAAGTTAAGTCTCCATCAATTCTAATGAACGTTATTTCATTATAAAATATGTCTTCTGATTACAATTCATTTAATCCAATAAAATGTTAAATAACTAAAAATACCTCAGTATATTTGAGAATTAAAAAATAAATATATATATTATGTTTTTAAAATCATCTTGTGTAAAATTGACTCTTTTTTCCTTCTGGTGTACAATTCTGTGCATTTTAACGCATATGAATTAATGCTGCCACCATCATAATGGGATACAGAACAGTTTTATAACCCCTCAAAAATATCCCTTGAACTACTATACCTTTTAGGTCAAACCCTTCCATCTCTCATAACCTCTGGCAACCACTGATCATCTTGTGTTGATCTTGTATTTTATACGATGTTATTATCTGCACCTCTATAAACCTGACTGTTCAAGAATTTTATATAAATGGAATCACACAGAATGTAACCTTTTAAGACTGACTTTTTTTACACAGCATTATGTCTTTGAGATTCATCTGTAATCTTACATATTTCAAAAGTTCGTTCCTGTTGCTTGTTGAGTAGTATTCCATTGTATGAATACATAAACCACAATTTGGATACTTATGAATGAAAGAATGAATGAATAATGCTCAGAGCTAAAGTGTTAACCATTTAGCTGTAGGGACTCTCAGAGAAAGTTTACAAATGGTCCAGTTGTTTGAAATGAGATTTCCATTGAAATATTTGTTCTTGAGCATTCTTTGCTTCACATTTTTTTCCTATGAATATTTATTTCCTGTGCAGTTGATGTCTGCATGTTTTTAGCTACGATATTCTCAGGTCTAATTATTGTTTCCATATGTTTTCCATATTGTGAGAATTTCTCTAAATTTCCAGTATGCTGATGTTGCTTTTGGTATTTTACATTACTTTTTATGTACATCCACATTTTTGTATTTTTTTCTGGAATTTGGGCAAGAAAGAGAAATAGATACACGTGTTTAGTCCATTATCTCATGTACTATCCAAACTACATGTAGTGGGTTTCTATGACAGGTTTTATCAAAAAATTGATTCAGCTGAGAATCCAAACTTGTTCTAGGTAATAATGAGGAAATTGGAGGCCAAAGTAGATAAATGGTTTTCCCTGGTAGATGCAGTAAGTTGGAACAGAATCATAAAAGTGTAGTTCTTTCTGATCCCAAAAAGTTTCCAGTGGGTCATGCTGGATATTTAGTTGAATTAATAATAACATATGTGTGTGTATAAATATGGTTTATACAAGGTTTTTACCAAAGTAAAAAATAGCCAAGTATAAAAAATTAAATACCAGGAAACCAAATGCTAATCTTCTACAAGTACAAAAGCTCTACTTTCTATAATTTTCTCAGAATGCAACTGACTTCTCCCTCTACCTTGGGCACTAAGGTGTAACAATTCTATATAAAGAAATTATTAAATTATAAAAAACTTAATTTTTCTATTTTGCCAAATCTTTGAATTTAAACTAAATCCAACACAGCCTATTCTATAATTCATCTCTCCATCTCATTGTTGATAGTGATTACAGTTAGCATTGACTACTCACTTTATGGTCCAGTAGAGACACAGTGTTAAGTGCTTTAAAGATATTTGTAACCATTTTATAGATGAAGAAACTTAGGCTACTATAAGTTTAAACAAAAATTTACAGGAGCACACAAACCTGGAGGCCTGCATCATGGCCATTAAACTGCATTTCCTTTACATTGGGAGGTAAGTAGTGGTGTGCTGATAAATATTTAACAAGAGACACCTGGAGGCGGTGGTGTGGGGGCACGGAAATCCTTCTTTGTAGCCTTAGTTGATTTCTGTGCTATGAATATGCCCACCACGGTTGGTTTTAAGACACCAACTGAGAGCCATGAAGGAGGTGTCAGGAAGATTGTGCAGAAGCACAGCATTATATGTGTTTCCACTATGAAGGTATAATAGATATTAATGACTTCGAGCACTTAAGCAGTAGTAAAAGACAGCAAAATTATTAGAAAATTATGGGTTCTGAGCATTTTTTGCCTTTGCTTTTAATATGTCATTTAATTGTATATTTCTATACTTTAACTTTTAAAATAACAACTGTATTTAACAACCAGCTCCCAAAACTTCTTAGAATTTAACAATCACGTAAGTTGTTGTGAGTTGGCTCTACTACACCACAGGAATTAATCATTAGTGGTTTTGCTTTAATTGCTGTTTGGGGTGCAAAAAATACTCCTAGCTGTAAACTGGTTTTGCATATCAAAATACCTACACATTCTATTGCTTTATTTTGAGGGGGATAGTTTTACTTGTTTGTTTGTTTGTTTTGAGATATGATGGGTGGCTAATTTTTAAAATGAAGAACCATAGCCCAATGTAGTGCATAGCACAGTATAATGAATTAATGTTATTGAAGTATTATGTATCATCACGTGTACATATGTACACACGAATATATGGAAAGGGCATTTCTATCAATTCATCTACATGGGTGTATTTATATCTAGACCTAGAAAAAATAAATTGGGAGCAATAAGTTAAAATTTAAAAATAATATTGCCATAAAGGGCATTATTAGAAAATAGTTGAAGGCTTTGTATTCATGATGCTGCATGTATTAGTGCTAACTGAGGGGTGCAACTGATGTGCTGAAAGTTAAATCTGACTCCTCATCCACGGAAAGTTTAGTAGTCACAAGAGACAAATGATAGTTTCTCTTTCAGACACGGAATTTATGGCAAGGTCATTGATTGTGTTCCATAAACATCCTTTTCTATTATGTATGGCTTCTGTATTTTTGCCTTGAGATGTTTTTCATCCACGGTAACACTTATCACTCACCGTCTGTATCTTTTATAGAATATCTTATTTTACCATTGAATAATTCAAGACAAATGACTGCTTTACTAGAAGGTAAATAAGACTCTTGAGTTTTTCTTATACTGAAGTAATAATTATTTAGTTCAAAGCTATTAAAGGTAAGAGACATTGCAGTGTTAGGAAATAGCTTTAGCTCCAAATTCTACTGATGCTATTAAATGCTTATTTAATTTTCTGTGCTATATATATATATATTCACAAATATTTATGTTTCAAGGTTGTCAAGCAAGACTAATAGAGTGTCTAATGGAGTTACAATACTTAACAGTTGAAAAAAATTAATTCACTTTTTGAGTTTGCAGGTTTCATCATAAAGGATAATAAATTATTTGTCCTTATATCTGATTCTGATATATTTTTTTCCATTATAGAAGAGTGAAAAAGTCTATATATTAAGGGGTTATCTTCATTTCACATTACATAATTTACAAGCTGTTGCTGCAAGTAAAGAATTTGCAAGGAAATTGATTTGGGTTAAATCCGATAGAAATACATTCCTGCAAAATATGAAGTTCTCCATCACCAGAGGTATTCAAGTACAACTTGGATAACTACATATTAATTCTGTAGTAGAGGGGATTCAAGTATCACATGAGTGGGAACAAGGGAAGGGAGAGCTGCGTGATTTAAGTTACCTTTAATATCTCTCACCTGTTTGGAAACTGAAACTGCTTCCTCTTCTTTTCCTTCTTTTCATATAACAAAACAGCTTAATATTTGGTATCCCTCTCTCATTACACAGCAGTGCCATGTGTTTGTTTGCCAATCATGTATTAATATTTGCCTTATAAGAGATTAGGGTTTGAAAGAAAGGAACTTGCTGTGGTGAAAAATACATGGGATCAGCAATTGCAATATCTGAGTTGTTGTCCCAGCTCTACCATTAGAAACTATGATGCTGAGAAACTATTGGGCTTCAGTGTCCTCTGTGCTGAGAGAAAGAACTTGTCTGTGATCTGTAAGTTTGCTAGGAGCTCTAAACGTATATGATGCTAATATCCGCTCTCAATCTCAATTATCTCCAAAATATCAGATGGCTTATACTTTGTCAACTTTTGTCACTTACTATCAAAATTCACATAAAGAAAAGTGTTCCCTGTGTGAACCTCATTTGCTAAATTTTAGGTTGAAGTTAAAAGTCTGTTTATTGATTCGGTGTGCAAGCCAATTTGAGTTCTAGAATCAGCCTCCTGGAAAAGATTGTTAAGAAAAGCTTAAAACCAAGTATGTACAGCTAATTTGTTTTACAAAGTATTAGAAATGCAGTTGCAAGGGAAGTGTTTTGCAGATTGTGCTATCCATCCTTTCTATTTTGCTGATGTCACACTGAGGTGTCAATTAAAGATGATATGTGCAAATCATTTAAAGCCCTAAAGAGAACAAGGAAAAGGTTACAAAATATAAGGTCATGCCCAGGCAATTAAGAAAGCAATAAATGGAAATTATAAATGGCAGGCAAACCAAGTCCATAAAAAATGGGATGGGATTCAATTCTCAAAGACTCTTCTTTAGGTGGGCAGCCTGGATCCTGGCCTTCATGCAAAATGTGCCATGGATTGAGTGATGTCTTTTAGAAACGCAAGCATCAGATTCTTAGGGATCTCCTGCTGTATTGTTTGATGTTGATAAAGCTTATTAGTCTAGAAGTATCATTTTCAAAAGGCCTTATTATTGAAAAAAATACGAAACTTTTCTATGTATAGAGTTTTTTTTTTCCCCGAGAATCAAGCATAGTATATATAGGATATGTAGTAAATATAAATGTATACTTCTTTAAATAAACAATCATGCACTCACATATAACACTGTGACTTTCTAAGCCTATATTATTATTGACGCTGAAACATTTACACATAATATATTCAATAGAACAGTATCAGAATACAAATTTATGTTGCTTCAAAGCAAAGTCTTATCTAACTTGATATTATAAGAACTCGAGTATTTTAAGAAGGATTTATTAGTTTTGCTGTTTCCTAAGACCTGCCTATGAAAAAGAGACATGGGTGAAAAATATCAGGTGCACTATTTTCAGAGGGCCAGAGGAAAATCAAAACTTAGGTGATAATTCAACCTCTCCTGAGTTTTACATTGTTATCAGTTGTTCAGGGGATGAGAGTAGCATAGAGAATGATATTGCCTATTGGCATAGTGGTGTCGCGGTGGCGCTAAATGGGAGATCTTGAAACAGGAAGTAGTTTGCCTTCATTGTAGTTTAACAAGCAAGTCAGACCTTCAAAGCTGGTATTGCCTAAAAGGATAAGAACAGAACAGAATTTAATAGTGGATATGTTAAAGGCTGTATATTTGGTGTGGGGGCGGGGGCAGGGGTGATGTGTGCCGGACATTTCTCCTTTTGCTTGGAACATGCTCCGTTTCATTCTCCACAGGTGATCCTTCTGTTCCAGCTTATATGTCACTTTTGATAACTCTTCTGATTCTCTGTCTAGGCTAACTGCTCCTTCTGTGGGATCTCACAGCACTCTGTTCTTTTGTCCTGTATTGCTTATAACATCCTTTTATTGTATATTTGCTTTTCAATTGCTCTACCAAACTCAAATTTCCCAGATGGCATAAACTTGGTCCACGTACTTCTTGTACTTGATAAAATGTCTGGTTCATCGTAGGCACAGTGCAAATATTTGTCACTGCCTTCCTTTCTCAACTTCAAATGAATACCTGTGAATACATATTTGTTAGCACATGTGGGGTGTTATCAGATGATCTACTATAAATAATTACAGTTGAAATTTTGGGAAAGAAAGAGAGTTACTATTAATATTAAATATAACCTGATTTCAAATTCTAGATTTTGACCTAAGGAAACACAGGTGGCAATGACAATAATATATTTGTGTGCATTCTGCAGCTTGCAAAGCACATTTATAAATGTTGAAGCACTCAGACATGCACATATCTTGCTCAGGGCCATTTTGGGGGGTGGTGGATGAGAGGGGCTGAGGTGGTCTCCTGACTGTAGTCAATAATTGGGTCTAGTTGGTTCAGATTACTCTCTTCAAAAACAGTTTAAATGTCTGTTATAACTTATGGCTTCTGAAAGACACAAGGGGATTAGTTGAGATGAATTAAATTTACATTATGAAATAAAATGTGTACAATATAGTAAGATAAATTAAGTATAAAAATGTTTACAGCAGTAAAAATGTATTATGAAATTTGATTATGGTGTTAATTTGATTTCTTTTTTAGTAGAATTTTTTTTTAAAAATTTGGTTATAAAGATCATTGAAGATTGTTAGAGAAGGCAATGATTAACTCAAAGTAATGTTTCTATAATGCTGCTTTTTAGAATTTGTAAAATAGGATAAAAAATGTTCAATGTACAGTTGACCCTTGAAAAAGATGGGACTTAGGGGCACTGAAACCCCTCCTCTCTGCAGTTGATAATCTGCATATAACATTTGACTCCCCAAAACTTAACCACTAATAGCCTACTTTTGATCAGAAGCCTTACCAATAACAGTTAACACATTTTGTATGTTGTATGTGTTATATACTGTATTTTTTACAATAAAGTAAGTTAGAGAAAAGAAAATGTTACTAAGAAAATTGTAAGGAAGAGAAAATGTATTTACTACTCATTAAACAGAAGTGAATCATCATAAAAGTCTTCATCCTCACTGTCTTCACATTGAGTAAGTTTGAGGGGGACAAGGAGAAAGAGTTGGGGTTGGTCTTGCAGTCTCAGGGGTGGCAGCTGGGAAGAGATGGAGGAGGTGAAGGGAGGCAGGAGAGGCAGGCACTCCGTGCAATTTTAACGGAAATACATCACAATTTCTGCCTGACTTTTTTGCTTTTTCATTTCTCTAAAAACGTTTCTAGATGGTAGCAATCCTTTTTTTTTTTTTTACTATTTGCTTTAATTTCAAAGCCTGTTTTATAGAAGAGTCTATGTCATAAAGAAGTCAAAAGAAGTTTTGTGTCATCTGAATTCTTATGCCAGATTTTCTAATACCAGTTTGTTTGCTGACATTGCTCCTTCTATATCCTCTTCCTTGTTTGGCATTGGTTAATTTGTGTTCTGTTAAAGCCATACCGCTGGTGTGGTATCTATTGATTCTTAAATTTCTCCAAGATCCATACCTTGAAATCCATCACCTCTCACCTTTTTATTACCATATCCAAAATCTCCTTCATGATTTCCTTGATTGCCTCTGTTGTAAATCCTGTGAAGTCATGCACAACATCTGGACACAGTTTTCTCCATCAGGAATTTATTGTTTGGGGCTTGATGGCTTTCATGGCTTTTTGTATAACAATGATGGCATCTTCAATGGTGTAATCCCTCCAGACTTTCATGATGTTCTCTCTGTAAAAGTTTTCTTCCATATCACTGACAATCCTTTTCATAGACTTCCGTGTGTAATGAAACTTCAAAGTCCTTATGACCACCTCATCAAAAGGCTGAATTAAAGATGTTGTGTTTGGGGTCAAGTAGACCACTTCAATGCCTTTGGTGTTGAACTCATGGTGTTCTCAGTGGCCAGGGGCATTGTCCAATTGTAAAAGAACTTTTAAAAAGTCTATTACTGGCAAGATACTTCCTGAATTCAGAACATCAACAAAAACAATCCAAAAAAAAAAAAAAAGTTCTCACTGTCCAGACCGCCTTCTTGTACAACCAAAAGACCAGCAGGTGGTTTTATCTTTTCTCTTCAAGGCTCAGTGGTTGGCAGCTTTATTGATAAGGGCAGTCCTGATCATAAACCTGACTGCATTTGCACAGAACAGTAGAGTTAGCCTATCTCTTCCTGCCTTAAATCCATCTGCTTGCTTCTCTTCCTTACTAATAAATGTCCCTTTTTGGCTTTTTTTTTTTTCCGGAATAGAGCATTTTCGTCTGTATTAAAAACCTGTTCAGGTAGATATCCTTTCTCTTCAATGATTTTCTTAATGGCCTCTTGGAACTTGGTTGCTTCCTCTTGGTTGACAGAAGCTGTTTCTCCTGTTATCTTGACATTTTTAAAAAGTAAAACCTGTTTCTAAAATTATCAAACCATCCTTTGCTGGCATTAAATCCTCCAGTTTTAGATCCTTCACCTTCTTTTTGCTTTAAGTTGTCATATAATAAGTTCACTTTTTCTCAAATCATATTAGATTCTATAGGTATGCCTTTCTTATAGTAATCCTGCACCCACACAAAAAAGCTACATTTTCAATACAAGATAAAAAGGTATTTCACAAAAAGTGCAAAGTTTTCATGTCTCTTGGCACACCTGCAGTGACAGCTTCACAAATTTCCTTTTCTTTTTTACAATGATCATTATGCTGGATTCATTTATCTTAAAATGGAATACAACCATAGCTGCAGACCTCAATCCATGGTACATTTCAAGCAATTCAACTTTTTATTGTAATGTCATGACTTTTCTCTGCTTCTTGGGAGCACTACTAGCATCACTAGTGGCACTTCGTATGGGTCCCATGGTGTTATTCAGGGTGTACAGTGTTGTACTAAACATGAAGAAAAATATACCAGAACCATGAGAGATCACTTTTTACTATAATATATAATTTACTGGGGAGACAATGCTCACACTGAGATAATTAGTGTCACATGGCATTTTAAGAGGATACTCACAACACTTGAGCTCACCACAATAGCAATAGGAAGTGGCTATGAAAATTATTACAGTAGTACAGTATGTACTCCAGTTAATTTTGTACAGCTATGATTAAATACCACATCTTAATGTTTGTTTATATTTCTCTCAACCACAAATGGCAATTTGTATAGTTTGTGTTTGTGTGAGTAAATTTTTATATATTTTAACTTTTTATAATAGATCTGTGATATTTTTATGGTAGTATATGATAAAATAGACTAGTACCTACATATATTTTATACATTTATGACATATCTAACTTTTTCTTAGTTTCTTGGTATTTCTAGGCTATGTGGTTTGTGTGTGAGTTTTTTTTCAAATTGTCACATACCTTCAATACATTTTCCAACATATTTATTGAAAAAAATCTGTTTCAGGTGAATTATGGACCTGTGCAATTTAAATATGTGTTGTTCAAGGATAAACTGTAGTTCCACTTATTCAATTGATTTTATTAACTTTTAGCAAACTAGCAAGTAGTATTTCTGTGGTTGACTTTTGGTTAGGGTCTGGGATAGTGATTTTCTGATTTTATTTTTAACATTCAATTTTATAAATCACTTCGAACCTAAAAGAACACTCAGGGATTGCTTTCTATTCTATGTTAGCAATGAAATATACTGAGAGATTCTTCTTGGGCTATAATGTTATATCTACACTAAGCAATTTTCCAAATAAGTCAAAATGCCTTTAAAAAGAAATTCTTTAAATATTTTTAAGAAGAATTTATTTTTTTCCCAGAAAATTTCTACCCACCAATGTAACCAGGTACAAACATTCAATGTTTATTCGGAGAGGTTAGCATTGGCCCTGGCCAATAGTATTGTTTAAATTTGATTGAAGAAATTTGAGACTTCCATCTGGCACTATTATACATAATTAAAAGAGGTAAAGGTTTGTGTTGTGGTTGTTGTTTGTTTTACTTTTAATCCCATCACGTGTGTGAAGGTGGCTTCAGATGCCTTAATGTGTTTCAGTTGCTTCTATAGTCTTGGATGTCTTCAGTGGAATTAAAGAATTCTCAAGGGTTTGATTTAAATCTTAGGTACATGAAAAGGTGGTGGTGTAGAGTCAAGTTCAGGAGAACTGGAATCAGTCCAGGTTTTGCCGCTTCTTACTTGCGTTACTTTGGACCAATCACTTAACCTTTCTGAGCTTCCATTTCTTCCTTTGCAAAACGGGTATTAAACAGCTGCTCTATCTATATACATGATCCAATGTCTCATGTACTAAAGTGCTCTGGATGCTGCAAGGGGGATAAACATTTAAGGCTGATTATCGTCATTATTGCAATGAAAAAGTGAAAAAATGGCATAGAAACAAGGGAAGAGAAAAAATAAAGGAAAAGGGAGACATTGAGGGCAGGAAACATAATAGTTGTACAATTTGAGAAATAGTAGAATGAAAATGTCAAAGTCTTCAACATGAGGGTGGCTCACTTCTTGGCTTGCCTCAGATCCTTAGTTGCCTGAACAGTGACCGGTGAAGTCTATTGCATTTAAATGTGGGAAACAAAGTCTGAGGGATTTGTAGGCTCCTAAAGTTACTAGCTGAAGCTAGTAACTCAGCTGAATCACACAGACATGACGGCCCCAGCAATATGGTTTAAGAATAGGAAAAATCAACAAGAAAAAATAAACAAAATAAAACTGGGTGTGCCACTGTTGAATATATCCAAATTTCCATTTTTGACACAATTTAAAAAAGTAAAGATTTTTGAATCAAATTTGGTGGAATAATCTTGGACAATTATATAATCTTATTGACTCTCAATCTCCTCTTTAGAATATATTCAGCATCGGTACCTTACAGAACTGATGGAGAATTCAATGATACACCTAGTGCCTAGCATAGTACCAGGATATTCTCAGTTCTGTAGTTCTTCCCTGCCACAGAGATCCATTACTACTCTCATGGATTCTCTCTCCTTTCACTTTTGTCCCATCATCTTTCTTCTATTTTTCTTTTATTATAGAATCCTGCCTACCTTACTCCCATCCCTCTCTTCTTGGTGAATCTTCCATGAACAGATCTTCCATATAGCTCAAGTCCCCAGAACCTTAATCTCCCTATTTACTAGTTGAAGGGAGAGAGATGTACAACCTCAGAGAATCATTGACCCTTCCAATCTAGTATTTGTCAAATATCATTGCCCCAGAAATTTTTAAACATCAATTTAAAGACTTACAAGGAAACTTCCTATGCAACCATACACATACCAGGCACAAAATCTGAGCTTTCATTTGTTATTAAATTGTTGACTAAAAGCTAAATGTATG
This sequence comes from Avahi laniger, assembly GCA_963575035.1. Taxonomy (NCBI): domain Eukaryota; kingdom Metazoa; phylum Chordata; class Mammalia; order Primates; family Indriidae; genus Avahi; species Avahi laniger. The sequence continues at coordinate 6,051 of CAUYSK010032592.1, read as the reverse complement.
TCTCTTTTCACATACTCTTTCAGAATATGTATTTCAGAATACAAACTCTTTTAGCGAGAGCATTGCCCCCAATCAAAAATGTCCAAAAACAAATAAACAAACAATGTCCAACTTCTTCCCTAGTATATGTTTCAATCTTTTCTGCAGACAAGTTTTGAAAAGTAAAATATCAATTGTGTTAAACATTGATCTTTAGTTTTCATCTACCAAGATTTTTAATCTTTTAACTTTGTATGCTGAAGACAGAGTTACTGAATAACAATAACCTGTAAACATATCCATAATGCTGTAAGACTATGACAGACAAAAAAATGATGATCTATACCTATTAGGGGAAATTCCAGGGTGACAGGATTGATTTCTTAATATAGCACTCTGGAACTTGTGATTTACAATGGGATGATGGATCATTGATTTATCTAATGTTACTTTCATCACTAGAGAATGTTCAGCACCATTGCTGAAAAGGAAAAAAAAAAGCCATGTTATTTGCATCTCCACACCATACCCCATGTCCAATAATTATCAAGTTGCATTTTTTTATGATGCTTTATGGAACCAGAATTACTGCTTTCAATAATTTTTCCCCATGATTTTTGTTCATGTATTTTTTTAATTGTTTTGAGCACCAAAATACTTGTTCATTTAATAATTATGTGTTGAGGACTCTCTGTGTGGCAGGTGATTTAACAGTAGTCCTGTCCCTAGATACAGGAAGAAAGGGCCCCTACATTAGTACATCAAGGGACAAGGTGTCTGCAGGACCAAGGAAATGTGCCTCTCCCTTCCAGAGAACAATCTGGGTACCCAGTAGCTTGAATTCCTTGTCCAAGCATCTCTGAGCCCTTTTCCAGGGCCTGAATAGTTGACTTTGCCCTTCTGCAGTCTGACAGGGCAGCAACGGTGTGCCTGTCTTTAGACCAGAGGTGTAGCCAAGCCTTAGTTATATGGGAAGAGTAGGTACTATGGAAAAGCTGGGCATGTATGATGGGTGTCCACAGTCCCCATACATGCAGGCAAGGTGATGAGGATGGAAACCAAGGGGGAAAAAGAAGCAAGGCACATGCCAGAAACTTCCATTCGTTGACCCCAATTCCTGCCAACGGTGGGAATAGATCTGCAGCAGTGCTAGTAAGACAAAGGTGGATCCAGTACATTATTCTGCGTGACTAGATTATAACGTGATAAATCTTATTATTTCCTTTTTACATCCTTACATCGTTGAGGGGATGTTTTATAAATAAGCCAAAGATGGCCTCCGTGTTGGCCTTATGTCGTTTCCTCAAAGTAGGTTGAGATCCTGAGACCCATTAGCTTAGAAGCTTACCATGGTCAAACTCAAAGTTTTACACTTCCACTTGTTTTAAATAAAGCCTAAATACACAAATTTTTAGCTATTCAGAATCCAACTGCTCTGTGTACCCCTGGAAACTGTACCTCACATCTGATAGCTAAAGATAAAACCCTGAAGCTATAAAACAACACCAAAAAAAAAAAAAAAAACTAAGATGCTTCTGTCCTTCAGAGTTTTCTGACCCAGAGATTCCCTGCTATGCTGCTGAGTGACACCACCTACACAGGTAACTCCTGTCTCCAAATCCCCGCTTCCATGGATGTTCCCTTGCTCTCCTTCCATTCTGGAGGTTTCCATGCCATGAGGGACATTCTGTGCATTCAACTCATCAGTGTCACCAAATAGAGTTTGTGTGTGCTCCTGCCACCTCCTGGTCATATCTTTTTCTTTCATCTGTCCCCAAATTCTTGAACTCATTCCACACAAGGAAAAAAAAAACCTTTTAATTTTTAGGTATAAAAAAGCAGTTGGCACACTATGACCTGTGAGCCAAACCTGGCAACCTGCCTGTTTTTATACAAACTTGAAGCCAAGAATGTATTTTATCTTTTTAAACAGTTGAAAAATCAAAAGAAGACCATTTTTGTGGCCTGCAATAATTACACAAAATTCAAATTTCAGTGTTTCTCAATAAAGTTTTATTGAAACATAGCCACACTCATTAATTTACATGTTGTTTATGTCTGCTTTAACACTGTAATGGCAGAGTGGAGTAGCTGCAAGAGGGACCACGTGACCTGCAAAACCTAAAGTATTTATTATCATTCCCTTTACAGAAAAAAATTTACCTAACTCTTGAAATAAAATAAGGTGGTGTGTAGGTCACTATTTTCTCATCTGACACATTCAATGCCTATAGTAAAAAAAATAAAAATAAAAAAAATAAAAAGAAGAAAAAGAAATATCTCACACATTTTTGTGAATATTTTTCTTAAGGGATACAACATACCATGTGGAATAGCTGAAGGAAGCAGTATGCACAGTCTTCAATTGATTAAAATCTATTAATTCTACAGGTTTAGGGAAAGATGAGAGGAGGAGTCCACTTTACTTGCAACTCTTGGAGAAAGATGTGGTAAGCTCAACTTAACAAAGCAATTGTCAGAAAAGTGGCTTAACTTCTATTTGGATTTTGTACAATAGGATTATGTTTGAGTAGAATTCATAACTTAGTCCCAAAGGAGAAAAATAAATAGTAGCTGGCTGGATAAATAAGGTATTATTAAAACTGTCCTAATTTTCCCTGGGGAAATTTAAGAAAACAGATCAAGTTCTATAGAGGATGTTTGTGAGTCAAAAGTTAATTTATTAACTTTTGGCTTAATATTCATTAATTATAGTGTGCATATTTTAGATAGTATTTTGTAAAATAATGTAATTTTCAATCTGTTTAATACCTCTGTATACAAAACTATGAATATTTGACTGGAGACTGTGTAGGCAAAAGGGAACTTATAGATATTTTAAAAGATTTATTTATTTATTAGATTTATTTTAAAAGCAAACATTGCCTTCCCTGAAGCAAATTATACAACTACATTAAAACAGAGATTTTTAAATTCCCTTGAACTTATGAGAAACTTTGCTTTGACTCACCATATATAAGACTACAGGAAGCTGTTTTCAGATACCTCAGAGTGAGATATCACTGTCTTTATTGTCTGGAAAGATTCATATGGTTCACTCATATGGTTCATTCATATGGTTTATCCTTTCAATTATTTATCTTGTTAATAGGACTTGAGGGAGCCCCTAAGTCTGCCAAGTACTGGGTAGGAGCTGCGAGGATAAGGAAATGGGAGATTATTATGGTCCTTGGGGACCCAGAAGTCTTTCTGAAATATTTTGCTTTTTACCTCCTTGCTGTAGCAGATTTCAGTTTTCCTGGAAAATGTTCGCATTGATTTCATCAGAAGGAATTTCTCTTTCATGCTATATTGAAAAAGAAAAGTTAGCAGTGAGTGGGTTTATAACACGTTTTCGCCACCTCTGGAGATCTTGCTAACCTCCATCATGTCTTGCTTTACAAGACATCCTTGTAAAACATCACTGATAGTTAATCATATAATGATAGCCAGGGGAGATCTTATTTAAAGATGTTTTATCAAAATATACCTATTCTGATTAGAATGCTTATTGTGAACTCGGAATTTGAAGATTTACAAAATGCAATTGACTGGAAAGTAGAGGTTAGTAATATAAATTCTCCATCTACATAGCAAATGGAGTGTAAAAATTAATAAACTTCAAACCTAAAGGGTGTCCTCTGAGCTGACATTTAACTCACACTTTGTAAACACTCCTTGTTATCCCCAAACCAAAATATGTTCCAGTAGGAAAAAGCCCTAGGCATGATTCTCTTTTATTTCATTTAATTAATCAATTTTTGTTTTCTTCTTGATGTTTATAAGTTCTCTCTATATTTGGGATAGTTATCTGGTTTTAGTTTTAAGTGTTCCAAATATCTTCTTCCAATTTGTAACCTATACTATCTCTTTCTTTAATGTATTTTTGATTAACAGAAGTTCTTATCTTTAATGTAATCAAAATAGCTAAATTAATATATCTTTTTTTTATGTTTAGCATTTTCCTTTGTGATTCTGTGATCTCATATTTTATTCTAAGAGTTTTAAGTCTCACTTTCTCCTCCCTTGACTTTTTTATTTCTCAAATATTTACATCTATAAAAAAGCTGAGAGAGCAGTACAAGGAACATCCATATACTCTCGACCTTGATGCACCAACTGACTCTTCTTAGATATACGTGTTTGTGTTTATAAGTGTATGCATGTATGCTTGAACACACATGTGTATTTAGACAGATTACTTATCTATATTTTGGACTGCAAATTAATACAACCCCTGTGGAAAGTAATTTGGAGATACTTCAAAGAGTGAAAAATAAAAATACCATTTGATCCAGCAATCCCACTACTAGGCATCTACCCAAAGGAAAAAAGACGTTCTATAATAAAGACATCTGCATTCAAATGTTTATGGCAGCACATTCATAACTACAAAGATGTGGAAACATCCCAAGTACCCATCAATTAATACATGAGTAGATTAATAAAATGTGCTATATGTATACCATGGAATACTACCCAACTACAAAAAGCAATGGTGAACTAGCACCTCTTATGTTATCCTGGATAGAGCTGGAGCCCATCCTTCAAAGTGAGGTATCACAAGAATGGAAAAATAAACACCACATGTACTCACCATCAAATTGGTACTAACTGATCAACGCTATTGTACTCACATGGTAGTAATATTCATTGAGTGCTGGTCAGGTTGGGGGTAAACTCACAACTAATGGAGGCAGAGTGCACTATATGGGGGAAGGACATGCTTGTAGCTCTGGCTTGGGCGAGGCGAAGGCATTATATGTAACCAAAATGTTCGTACCCCCATAATATCCTGAAATAAAATAAATCTATTAATATTTATTTATATCTATCTATATGGAAAAGATACCTATGTAGATTGATATATGGATAAGATAGATGATAATCTTTCTATCTATCAATATAAATCTCTTAATCTTTTCCTTAACCATATAAAGGTAATGGACCTCATTTGTTTCACCTTTAAGCTCTTTAGTATGAATCTCCTGAAAAAAAAGGGAGGGGGATATTATTCTGCATAGCCACAATTTCTTATATTCAAGAAAATTACTACAGACATAATAATATCATCTTTACATAGTCCATATTCAAACATTTATTTTACTTGCCTCAAATATGTTCTTTATAGCTCTTTTTAAATTATGGTTCCCAACAAGGTTAGTACACTGCTGTTACTTGTAGTATCTCTTCACTACTTCCAATCTAGAACAGGACTTGGCAAACATTTTCTATAAAGGGACACACAACTAATCTTTTAGACATTATGTGTCAAATACTCTGTGTTGTAACTGCTCAGCTCTGCCATGGGAGTGCTGAAATAGTAACAGACAATATGTGAATGAATGAATATGACTATTTTTCAATAAAACTTTACTTACAAATAAGTTTTTCCATAGCTTGTTCCATAGCTTGTCTTTCATTCATGGACATTTTTGAAGATTCCAGACTAGTTTTCTTACAGCATATACCACAAGCCAAGTGCATCTGATTGAACTTTCTGTTACATTATATCCAGAAGAATGTGTTTACTCATTATTGAGAATACTCAATTTAGTCATTTGCTTAAGTTGGTGTTTGTCAGATCCCTACTTTTTAATTATATTTTTCCCATTTGAATAATAATAAAATTGAAGTAAATATTTTAATTAATACATAAACTTGAAGTAATAATTTTAGAGTACATAAATCACTTGTTCCCACCAACATTTCACCCAATGGCTTAGGCATTCATTGATGACCCTTACCTAAACCAATCATCACACTGGTGTTATCAAAATGATAATTTCTAATTCTATTATTCCTTATACATTTATTCATTGACAATTTTTTTTTTTAACTTAAAGAGGTTTATTCTGAGCTGAATGCGTATGAGTGGCCCAGAGCACATGGCCTCAAGAGGCCCTAAGAAAATGTACCCATGGTAACTGGGTTTTATACATTCATGGAGACAGGAACCACACATAAGATCCTAACTCAATACGTGGAGGGCATACATTGGTTTGGCCTGAAAAGGCGGGACATATCAAAGGGGGTGGGGGTTCCAGGTTATAGGTGGGTTTAAAGATTATT
>CAUYSK010032588.1:0-51709 GCA_963575035.1 Avahi laniger | reverse complement strand
AGCTCATTTGTCATTCTATCTATTGGCTGGAATACTTGTTCATCTTCCTGAGAGCACCCTTGAAGCCCACTGAATTCCAGTTCCAATTTGGCAGTGGTTGCATTCTGGACCCGCTACCCCTTGTTAAGTTGGGGTTTTTTTCCACTGAATTCCTCAGTCGGCTCAACTGGTCTTGGTATCTTGTCTTCTCCGTCACTCAAACACTGCCATTTGTTCAGCTTCTATGCATTTACCAAAGTACTTACTATGTACAAGCACAGAGTTGTGAATTGTGGAAATTCAAGACAAATTAAAAATTTGTTATGCACCAAAGAGTTTATGAGCTAGAATTTGAACACACATACAAACAATCATAAAATAAAAACTGCAAGGAGGATAACAGGAAAAAAGAATAGGACAGAGAAATTGAGAAATAAAAGAAATAGAGATATATCATGATAAAAAATAATAGGAAGGAATAGCTGTAAAGGGGTAGAGCGGAGGTAGAGTATGATGAGAGAGGGTCAGGGAAGGTTCGATAATGCCTGAAAAAGGGAAGACGGAATCTCACAATGTTATGCAGCAGTCCTGTGAAAACACAGACACATTCATAGAGAACGTGATAATCCAAATAGTGGATGAAATGTTATAATATTCTTAGACCAAAAACAAGCTAAAATGAAATTCATCTATTTACAGAATAACAAAACTAATTATTGAAACCTACGGGACACAGGCCAAGGTCACTGTCAGAAGAAATCCATAGGAGTTAATGTTGTACCATTAGAGAGTAATAAAAACGTGGAGAAAGTGAGCTAAGCACTCACTTCAAGTACATCCAAAAAATATATAAATAATAAAAAATGTGAGAGATATAAATTAGTGAATATAAACTTTAAATATAATGATTGGAAATCAAACAAAAAACTTGAATTAAAATATAAAACCAAGACTGATTCTTTGGAAAAGCTGATGAAATAGATATATTTTGTGGCAAGTTTTTTTAAGAACAACAAAAAATTATCATCTGATGAAACAGACAGTCATCATAACACATAAGATTATAAGGAAATCATATATACAAGTATCATATCAGAAACTTGAAAGTCTGGATAAAATGGTTAAATATCTTGATATTATACATTACTAAAATTGCCTATGTATGGAAGTAAACTAATAACCACGAAAGTAATTTTTCAATGTCAAAGAACACCCTTTGTCCATCAAAAATGGCAGCAAGTCCAAGTACTTCCGTTTAAATGTCTTACAACACATATAAAGATGTCACAGAAAGAAAAGCTACAGATTAATCCAATTTCCCACTAAAAACCAAAATCTAAACTGAAAAATACAAATAGAATCTAACAGAGAAGCAGGTCCATTAGAGTTTATTCTAAGAAGGCAAAGATGGACTGATGTTAGAAAATCCTTTCTAGTAAAAAATGACATTTATTGGCAATAGGAGAAAAATACCAGGAGTATTATCATTGGATACTGAAAGATAACTTGATTATTAGCACCCATTTCTGATACTTAAAGAATCTCTGAGTAAAGAAACTCTATTAGAAGAATATTTCTTTGGGATGATAAGGACTACCTATTGGAAACCAAGAGCAAATATGCATAGCAGCACTAGAAACATATGAAGAAAAATCAGGATCAATGCAAGAATATCTGTTAACATTGCTATGGTTCCTTGTGGCCCTGAAAGGTCCAGCCAAGGAAACAGTGATAAAAGGAAAAGAATATTATATTCTTGTAAAGAAAATGAAAAGTTATTAATATTTTCAGATAATATATTTGTTCACCTTGAAAACTCAACAGAATTTCCTGAGATGCTATTAGAATTAATGAGAGCTTAGTAAGTTTGCCAAGTAAAAGATAAATATAAATAATTTTCCTATGTATCACCAAAAATAAATAAGAAATTAAAATTAAAAATTTTTGTTCATAATAGCAACACAAGATGCATAATGTATTCAAATAAACTTGTAATGTATTAATATATATTTTAAATTTTAAAAAAGTAATTCTGACAATTGTTTCAAAATATTTAAAATAAAAAAGGAAGTATTACTTTCTTTTTCCCTCTTCCATCACCCAGATAACACCATTGTCAACAACTTACATTCATTCAACACTTCCTCAAGCTTAAACAGACAAATGCATACAGATTCATGTTTTCAAATCTTGATCCATGCTTTACAGATTTTTAAAATATTTTCCTCTTATTAATATGAGCATGTTTTCAAATCAGCACATAGTTTCTTGCTTTTTATACAGCTACAATGTTTTAAATATACACAGATACCATAATAATTTATCCATTTGCCTAATTGTTAGATATTTATGCCATCTATATACTTATCTATTTCAAAAAAATATGCTACAATCAATATATGTTTGTAGATTTTTATCAGTGTTTTTGAATAGAATATGTACATATTTAAAAGTCTATTATTACTTTAAAATAATACATGATTACAAACACATCTCTCAAAATTGATGGATAATGCATCAGAAAATCTTAGTGACTATGTCTTTAAAAATATATCTAGAATCTAATCATTTCTCATCACCTCCAGAGCTACCACTCTGATCCAGTGACTTTTCAACTAAACTACTGCTTTTGACCTTTAACTCAGAATTTCCCAACAAGCATGACAAAGCTCCTTGGATTCCATGAATATGTCATGTGAGTAGCAACATATTGATTCCTTTTGGCTTCAATTGAAATTGGCTGTGTATCCCATGAGCCATTAAAATCTCTTCTGTGTGTCATGATGTGAAATAGATTGGGAATCCCTGTCCTAATTGATATGACTGCTTCTTTCCATGCTTCACCAAAGCCTATCCTCAACACAGAATGTAGACTGATCCCTTTAAAATATGTCAGATCATGTCACTCCCACACTCAAAATCCTCCAGTGGCTTCCCATCTCACGCAAAGTAAATACCGAAGTTCTGGCAGTGTCCTACAAGGGTCCACATGCTCTCAGACATCTCTAATTCCACCCGTTTCCACTCTCCGCCTTACGTGTTTTACCCGTTTGTTGGTTCCTCAAACACGCCAACCCACTTCTACCTTAGGGCCCTTGCAATTACTCTTCCCTTTGCCTGGAACATTATTCCACCAAATATCCACATGGCTCACTGTTTCCCTTCCTTCCTTCAGGTCTCTGCTCCAATACTACCTTATCAGTGAAACTACCTTATATAAAATAATCACACTCACCCTCTGACATTCCCAATCCCCTTTACATTGTCATAATTCTCCACTGAACTTATCAGTATAAAATACTTTTTTATGTATAAATATTTGCTTATAATCCGCCTCCCCCAATCAGAATGGAAGCTGCATGAGAACTTTACGTGTTTCATGAATTGCTATAGCCTTAGTGCCATTAAAGGGGTCTGACACACAGTAGTATTCAAAACATTTTTGAATGAAAGAATAAATGAATTGCTGGAAGGATGGATTGTAGTTTAAAAGAACTAGGGATGTAGAAAATAGTTGGGATGTTTTTATAATAATCAGAGCATGTGTCATGATGAGGTGCTGAATCAAGTCATAAGTAGATTAATGGAGAGGAAAAATCAGACTTGAGAGATTTTGGAAGGATGGAATTTATTATTAGACATGGGATGAGGGAAAGAGGAAGGGAGACAAAGGAATCCAAGGTGGTTATCTGGATGTTAATTTGGGACACATAATGAATAATAACATTATTCATTGAGATCTGAAAGATAGATTCCTGTAGATTGAAATATGTTGCTTAAGTTAGACATAAAGTTTGTGATATATAGAAATTTGGATATATAATTACAATATAAATATGTGAGTCACAAGAATTAATGAAGTCAACTAGAGAGAGCATTCAGAACTGAAACAGAACAGAATAAGATAATGAACTTATTTGAATACAGTTTTAGCTATCTATTGCTGCATAGCAAATTACCCTAAAATTTAGTGGGTTAAAACTCAAAAACAAACAATTATTTCTCATACAGTTTCTGAGGGTCAGGAACCTGGGAAAACTTTAGCTGTGTTGTTCTGGCTCAGAGTCTCTCACAAGGTTACGGCCAAGTTGCTGTCCAGGACTATTTTAGCCATCTCAAGTCTTTCCTGGGCCAGAGTATTTCCTTCCAAGGTCATTCACATGTGGCTGTTGGTGGTGGCTTTAGTAACTCACCAAACGGACCTTTCCATAATGCTGCTCACAGAACGGCAGCTTGCCCTCCCCAGAGTGAAGGAACCAAGAGAGAGAAGATTAGACAGGCACACACAAGGTGGAAGTTACAGTCTTTGTATAACCTAATGTTAATATAATATCAGAAGCGATGCCCAATCACTTCTGCTGTACCCTATTCCTTAGAAGCAAGTCACTAAGTCTAGCCCACTCAAGGGAAGGGGAATTAAGCTCTACCTCTTAAAAGTAGTATCAACAAATTTGTGAACATATTTTTAAAACCATTGCAAATACCAACCACTTGGAAGAAAGGAAAGCGAGCTAAGAATTTGTGATGATACCTAAGAAGAAACTATCAAGAATCTAGATAAACATGAAGGAGTTAGTGGAGTTCTAGAAGGAATTGATTTGAATAAGTCCATCTGTGTTAATACAGTGGAAAGGACTATTATTTACTGAGTACCCACTATATACCTGGCACTGTACTGAGCACACTGTGAAGGTTTTCGCATTTTCTTGCCATTAATAACAGCCACGTATTTCCAGTGCCTCCCTGCCTGGAGTCTCTTGGTAACTGTATCAGATAGGATAGATTTTGGTTTTGAATAACAGAGTCTCAAGTTACTAGGAATTAAAACACAGTGGAACTTATTTCTCTCTCACACATAAAAATGTGGAAGCAGGCAGACTGTAACTGGAACAGTGGCTCTGCCTGATGAAGTCCCTGGGGACCCGGGTTCCTTCCAGCCCATTGCTTCATCGTCGTTCAAGTGCAGCCCACAGCATCATGACACAAGAACAAATCTGGATCTTCCTCCTCCAGGAAGCAGAAAGGAGGAAAGATTGAAGAGGAAAGGAGCAAAGGACACATGTCAGCTCTCTTTTAAGGAGACGTCACTGGAAATTACCAAACAACGCTCCCACTTACAGATCACAACTTTTTCGTTGGCTGAGAAATTTCTTTGCTGTGGTAGTCATGAGCCCCACTAAAACTCAGGAGTTTTATTACTATGGAAGAGTAGGTATACGGGGGTGAACAGTAATCTCTTTGACAGTAGCATAAAGAATTACCAGAAGTGCTGGAATAATCAATAGCCTTTTGATTCCTTCAGGCATTGTAAAATCTGCTAATACAGTTTCTCAGGGCCAATTCCAAGGACTAACTTTGACCAAGGTTTATATAGTTTATTTTCTTAGTCAAATTACTCAATTCCTTTTTATTTCAGCCATATTTTGGGTACCCTAAAAACTCACACTATCATAAATGAGAAGATATAAACACCTGCAATTTCCAATTTTGTGCCCAATTCAGGAATCTTGGTTCTCTGATATCCCATCTAGTAGTGATATCTTCTTCCTATTGGCCTTTGGTATTTTATGGGCTATAGAAGCCACTTGGGAGGACCGTAGAAGTTCTCGATTGAATGTTACTGCTAAATACATTACCCACATCTATTAATGTCCTCACCGCATTCTGCATCAGTAGTATAATGTACAGAATTATGTGTAGCGTAATTATCTGTGATTTGCCCAAGTCCCACAAATAATTAGTAGTCAATAAGGACCTAGTGCCTAGGGGGAACAATTTTAATTATTTATTACTAATATTCTTAGACAAAGGGAATGTAATTTTTCACTACCCATGTGTAAGAAAAACACAGTATATAAGTAAATCTTTAAGTTCTGTCCAAAACCACTATGAGTGTTGGGGCTCAGAAAATGACACCCCAAAATGAAAGTGTCAGAAGCAAAGTTTGTCTCTGACTTTTTTGCCCTGTCTCTTGTCCCTCATTCTTCCTTGACGCAAGCTGTAGAAACTGCAATCCCTCCTCCTCAAGGGAGTCGTAGAAACCAGAACTCCTTTTCCCTAAAGCCAGCACAAAACCTAAAAATATTACTGTACCTATTCCCCCGTCTTTCTGTGTAAGAACCAGCCATAACGAAATTCTCTGACCTATGTTGTCTGGTTGTGAGATATAAGACCCCCTGGAATGGAAAGTGCTCTACCCCGTACTTGGGAGGAAGGAATCCTGCACAGAGAAGCAAAAAAGACAGGTCCTGCTGAGTTTCCCCACTCCGTCTGTTGTCACTAGGTCACATCTTTTTTGTACAAACATATTTCTTCATGGCTGCTCATTCTTCATCGAAACTAAGCACAAAAATGGACGGTTTTTCCTGTATCATTGGGGCTTCTTTTTGAAGTCTCCCATGTCATGTAAAACTATGATTAAATAGTTATGTTTTTCTCTTGTTAATCTATCTTTTGTTATAGGAATGCCTGCCATTACCCTTATGATAGGGAGGAAAAGGGATCACCTCTTTCTGCCCCCCACAAGAGAAAAACACAGACCAAAGCAGGCTGAGAACATATTTCTGACTCTTAATCTCATAAGTGTAATTATCACCAGTTCCATTTATTCTCCTTTGAAAGCCCACCTCTAAAAATGTTTATCCTCATTGAGCCTCAGAGAGATTAAATATCATGTCCAAACTTATATACCTAATAAATAGCAGGGTTGAAATTGCAAAATCATGTCTTCTTAATTCCAAAACATGTATATGTATTTTTCCACCACAAGGAGATATGGATGCTATAGCTTTTTTTAATCTTTTCTTTGGTATATATAATTTCAGAGCATTGTCCTTGATCTAGATGTATTTTTGCTTATAAGGTATTTGTTAAATTCCATCTTACTTACTTTTTAATGAATGGATCCCAAAAGTATTGAGTTCAAGATTTGCTTTTATAAAAAAAAAATTGTTTGCTGTTGCTTAGTCATTTTTTCATGTAGTTTTACAGCATATTAAAAAAGGGGAATATGCAGGTAATTAACTGGAATAGCTGTAATGTCACATACATGTGTACCCATATATAGCTCTTCCCAATTCTAAAGAACTCAGAGAATTAAGGGCACTGAATTATTCTGCCTAGCTGACTCTGAGTCCCTCAGTGACTCATAATTTTCTATATCATTGCCCTTGGCAACATTAGCATGCAAGGATTAATACATTTTAATCCTCCCTGAGTTAGTCCTATTTTTCTTCTTGTACTTGTAGCTTCACTGTATTTTTCAGTTTTCAATACTTTCTTTTGTCTGTGGTTAATTTAAACAAATCATATATTCATTCACAGAGCCTATGAATCTTTCTAGAGATTTTTAATTGTTTAATGAAGTTTATTTTCAAATGTATTTTGACATGATGACAATTTCTTTACTTGCTCTTCCCTTTCCCTTTCAGTGTATTTGCTTCTATGATAATCTGCTGTAGCACAATTTGATCATGTTTTTGATGTACGGGTGAAAGAAAAAGAGATGTAAGAGGGAGTCATATCTTGTAGTAATCTCTACAGTTCCAGAATCATTAAAGCAAGTTAAGTTAGGGAAAATATTTTTCAAAGGCGCTTTTATATTTCATGACTTTAGAGAACTTTAAAACAAGAAAATGTCATTTTTATCAGACACTCTCAATACTGGTCTTTCTTTTATAGACAACTTTCCATTTATTTTAGTTCCATTTTAAAATGTTATTATTTTCATAGGAATTTCAGGGGCATTGTAAAACATACTGTAATTCTTGACTTCATTTTACAGGTGTAATTACTGAGACTTAGGTTCTGTGGTTGGCCTAAGTTTCACAAGTAATAAATAATAAACAAGGACCTAAAGCCAAGAGAGTTCAATTTCCATTTACAGACTTTCTCTGTAATCATTAACCTCCTTGTACACATCAGGGGATCAGAAGATGCTAAGATTGCTGAATACACGGCAGCTTCCCACCATAAATAATTATTAAATATACCTGGAAAGATTTTAAGCAATTCAGATCCAGCCCACTCTCTCCACTGGCCACCGCTATCATCCCAAATGTATCTATTGCCTTTGAATCTCTGGGAGTGAGACTCAGAAATTCGTAACTCCACAGATCTACCGCAGCAGCGATTCCAAGGCAGCTGGAACTGCCTTGAAAGAACCATCTCTATCCACTGGAGCACTGCAAGATATATTTTCCTATAGCACTGCATGCAGTCGATACCCATCCTTCTTAACCCCACATCCCTAGGCCAGGGGTCATGTTTCTAAATGCCCCTATACTATACACTATACTATTAAAATGTATTTTATACATAAAATTTGCTTAAGTGTTCTTACAACACGCACACAAAGAATAACTGTTATGTTAATTAGCTTGATTGTGATCATCATTTCATAATATATGTACATCAAATCATCATGTCATATATCTTAAATATATGCAATTATATTTGCCAATCATGTCTCAATAAAGCTGGAAAAAAATAGAAAATAAATAAATGCCAACCAAGGGTGAGATATAGAAGCATGTGCTTATAACAGGGAAGTTTCTAAAACAAGGCCCTGCTCAGTTTCACGTTACTGAGTTCCCTGATACCCCAAATACATATTTTTGTGTTAAAAATCCTTATTTTTAATATTGGTCAAAATTTTAATTACATAGATGACCAATCATATGTCTTTATGAATATAGGGTCCCGCGGGCTGCATCTTACAGTATATGGACTCAATCTGAGAGATTCCGTAGTCTGTGGAGTCTCCCATGTTTATACCTGAACCATGTCCTCAGTTTCACTAACATTGAGTTAGTTTAAGAAGTGGTCCCAAAGCCTACCTAGCTTTAACAGATACTGGGTTTCAATTGGTAAATCTAGACTTCTGTGAAGGACGGAGCTATATGTTGTTTGCATAATCACGACAGTATTTTGTTTATGCCAGATCTGAATTTGATAGTTTGACCAAATGAACCCCATGTGAAAGATTTTTCAATTGCAAAGCCTCAACAGGGGGGCATAATTCATGCTAGTGCCTTTGAATTTATTTTATTCTGGAATAAGGTATAGCATATGTTGTTTTAGAGATTTTTTACTCCTCTCAAATGTATAAGAAAATTTTACGTTGGTTAAGTAATAGCATGGACACTTAGAAAGTTTAGCTTCTATTAGTCTTTTTTTCAGATGGAAATATTAATAGAAAATTCTCAGTCCAAAAATTGAGCAGCACCATTTTCTGTCAAGCATGAGCTAGTCAATAGACTCATGAATCACATATCAATACAGAGAAGAAAACCAGTCTCTTTTCTAAATCCCTGTGATCAGATATTGAACTAAAAACACATACCTCTGTTATTTGATAGTTATTAGCAGGATGGACATTTCACATGTAGCCATGGTACCAATCTCATTGCAATTATTTACCATGGAATGAGCATCATGTATGTTTCCAGTGATACATTTCTAACATACATTTTTGGTAAATTAGTCTCCAGCTTAGATACATGTTGTTCTCTAATTATTTTAATAAGGATAAACATGGACACAAAGAAGCAGATGCCAAACACTAATACAAATAGCTTAGTCTGTCCTGGTCTTCATACCTCTCCAAAACACTGATGAAAGCTAAATAGTTTCTTTCTACATAATTCATAAAAAGAAGAAAGGGATATTTTTAAATGAGGCTAAATATATGTATTTTTTTCAAATTTTTACTTGTCTGTCTCCTCTCAACAATTAGAATATAAATTTCCTAGTTTTCTTTATGATGCCATCCTCCAAAGTACTTTGCCTATAACAGAGTTCAACAAATTTTTGTGAACTGAGTCAGCTGTTAGACATCATAGAATAAATGGCCCTCTGACTCAAAGCCAGTTTAAGCCCTAAGGCAATATGCTTTTTGGTTCATTTCAAAAGCTTTTTTAAAAAAATTCATGTAAACCTTTTCTAGAAAATTTTCAACTACATCATATCTAGAAGGAAACCGTTCTTTCGCCATGGCTTTTATGCCAATGTGTCTTTCCTGAAATGGACAAATTTTACTTCACATATGTACAAGTTTTCAAGTGGCTACATTCCCAAAGCCAAGATATGAAAAGAAGAATAGAACCAGTAACAATGGTCAAAATTTAGAAGATAAAATAAAAGCTTCAAGGGATAAAGAGATCAAAAGTAGGAAAGGTTCATGACTTGTAGTTGAACAATAGAAGAAAGAGGCTTTTAAAACATGCATCGCACAGAGGACACCATTGCAGAAGATTTGGAAGAGGTCGGAGCTGGAGGGAATAGCACAGCAGCTAGCACAGCACATTCAGGAGGGTTTCTGCATGGATGGTGGAAAGCATGGAACTTGGAGACGAGAACTGTGACCATGTGCGCCTTCCACAAATAAGGAGAAGTGGAAGATCTAGTGAGTGTCTGAAGAATATATTGATAATGTGAGTAAGTTGACTCCCAAGGGTGCAGAAATTAGAAGGTGGAGGGAGAAGAATTAGAGTTGGGAACAGAGGTTATATTCCATAAAGAGAAAGAAGCAGAGGGGACCATGAGTATCACGGTGGAAATTACCTGAAGGCTGAGACAGGCGAAGCGACTTATTTTACAGTGTGAAGCTAATTCATAATAGAGTCCATACAAGAATGTATCCCTTCTGCTTTCTTAGGATCAATCTTTTGAGCAAATATATAGCAAAGTTGGTGATGGAAAAGCAACAGTCTCAGAAAATTAAGCTAATAGTTGCTTTGTCATGATGGCTGATTTTTAACAGAAGGTTAGGATAAAATTTAAAATACACTTAAGTATTGAGATTATATAACATAGCTAGAAATATTTCCTTCTTTCTTATAATCTAAGCTCCTAAACAACTTCAACATCCTAGTGCAGCCTCAATAAATACCAACCGAACATAAAAAATTAACAAAAAGTAACTAACTGGGAAATGTCAACATTCCCAGAGGCTGATGGTCAGATTAATGATGCCAATTAAGAAAATTGATCTTGAAAATAAAGCAGATGCCTTAATGCATAGTGGGAGCATAATTCATGAAGATTTAGAGCCCCAGGAGTGGAGGGAGGGAATGGTACAATCAAGTAAATGTTTGATGAGTCCAGCCAGCGGCACATGTATCAATGTAGGTAGAGTGCCGTGTGCTAAGGATTAGAATAGAAATGTAAACAAAATGTTAGCAGAACACAGAAGGAGCTGCCAACTCTGCATTAAGGAGTAGAAGAAGAATTCATTGAAAAGATATTTATCGAGTATCTGTTAGGCACTAGATACTGTTCTGGGCACTGCTGAACAGTGAGCAATAGAGTCAAAATCCCTGCGCTTGTGAACTGACATTCTAGAAGGAAGATACAGAAAATATATAATATGCCAAGAGGTGATAAATGCTGTACAGAATAAAATATTAAAGTAAGGGAACAAGAATGTACACAGAACCGGGAGGTTAGTAAAGGCCCCCTGATAAGGTGACATTTCAGCAAATCCTGATATTTGAAATGATATTTGACTTGATTCTAAAAGGATGTATAAGAGGTCAGCAGAAAGACAGGTAGGGAAAGAATTTTCAGACATAGAAAATAAGAAATGAAAAAACCCAGAGATCCAAAAGAATTTTGGGAAATAAGTTGTTTTTGACCATCTAACCTCTATTCCTTTCTCTCATGATGGTATTGTAGGGGCAGAAAAGAATCCACTTCTTTCGTCTTCAAGTCCCAACCAGGTCTGAGAATTAAATTAACATAACATACATTAACAGAAGAAAAGCACAATACTATACAGATTTTACACGGCATGGGAGCCCTCGTGAAGAAATGAAGACCCAAAAAAGCAGTCAGAGTCAGTTACTTATGTGATGAATTGGACAAAGAATAGGAAACCGTGGAAATGTGACTAAGTCATGTGGGAAGGCTTAAAAGGTAAGAGTTATTCTAACAAGATCTGTGCAGAACTCTCCAGGTCTCAACTGCTCATTCTTGAAGATAAGGACATTATCTTTTTTCTAGTACAGGGAGAGTCTTTCACATGGAAATTTCATCTTCTGTTCTTAAGAAACAGCACAAAGGTCAAGTGATCATGATCTTCTTGTAGTTGCTGTTTTTCAAGTGTCTTTAACTTATTTAGTCAATATGCCAGCATAACATATCTTAATGCCTTCAGTATCTTGAAATTCCTTTAGAAAACATTTCTCTCCATTCTTAGTTGACTTGCTTCAGACTAAGAGTGAATCATGTATCTTAGGTCTGAATAATTAAAGCATCAAATTCCCTTACAGTGATGAGTAACTCAAAATAATCCAATGAGGGTAAACCCCTGGGCTTGTGTGAGGATTACCAGAAAGACATATTCTCTTTCCTCTCCTAGGATTGCCAGTACTTACCATGAGTGAGCCTGGAGCTTCTGGAAGTCATCATCCAGATCTGAATATAAAAATAACACACCACAAAGCAGAGCTAGAGACAAAGAGAAACTGAAGTCTGATCTTTGTTTTTGAGCTCCTAGATAAAACTCTGTCCACAGGTAAACTTAGTCAGTATTTTTTAAGTTTTTGAGCCAATAAACTTACCTTTTTAGCATTGGACTTGATACTCTATCACTTGCCAATCAGAGTTTTGATATAATGAATATATTATGTTTGTCCTAGTTTGGGCTGCTACAACAAATTATCATAGATGGGATGGCTTACAGAACAGATATTTATTTCTCAAGTTCTGGGTACCAGCATGGTCAGGTGCTTGGTGAGGGCACTCTTCGTGGTTATGCCTTCACATGGCCGTCCCCTGGTGCATGCACAGAGATAGAGAGAGAAAGAGAGAGAGAGAGAAACCATGTCTACTCCAATTTTTAGAAGGGCAATAATCCCACCAGGAAGACTCCATCCTCATAACTTCATTACATCTCTAAGGCCCAATCTTCAAATATCATCACATGGGGGATTAGGGTTTCAACATATGAATTTTGGGGGAACACAATCAATGCATAGCAACACTCAAGAAAAGGGCTGTCAGATATTATTTCAGAAGTTACGATGGTACTCAGATGAGTATCCCACAAAGACCTCTAGGAAAACTTTATTCGTGCCATTTAAAGAAAGTGAGGTTGTAGAATCACTGAGAAAGTGGGGGAGATAGTTTCGGAATATGGAGTAAAATGTTGTGATGTGTTTAGAATGCCCACACAGAACCCTGGCGAAAGCACCTGCTCTGGATTACTTACTCATAAAAATGTGCCCATGTGTTAAGCACAGTAGGTACTGTGGTGAGCAGCAATCTGTGGATGCAAAAATAGATTTAACATTTATACATTGTTAAAGAGAACCAGAGCCAAACAGTAGTTAAATCAGTAAAAACAGATTAGGGAAAAAAAGATCTCAGTATAGAACTGGGCTCAATTCTGAGTACAAAATGGAAAAGTGGGGACTTATAGCCAAGGAGTAGGCTGGGGGATTGGAGGATGGAAAATTACTAAAAGGAGACATCAAAGGTAGGGGGAATTCTTGCTAAACTGGCCAAACAGGATTCTTGCTGAAGGCAGAACAGGATGATCAGACATCAAGGGTGGGGGACGAAGAACTTGATCAGAATCACCTAGGAGACTTGTTAGAAGTCAGATTCCTGGGCCTTACACACCAACTAATTCAAAATTTCTGGTAGTGATGCTCAAGAATATACATTCTAATAAAAATTCAAGGCTAGTCTTATGGACACTAAAGTTTGAGAACCATTAAACTATGGAGTAGAGTAAATATTTCTAGATTTTAGATGAAACAAGGTGAGACTTTAGATGAAAGAAGGAGACTAACATTTACTTATACCTACTATGCTCTTTATATGCTTTATGTAGCCAGTCTCATTTAATTATCATTTAACTATCAAAACAGAAGAATGAGATAAACATTTTTCCTATTTTACAGATGCTAAGATTAAATCAGAAATGGGTAAATCATGTACTCAAATCTGCATACCTGGGAACTGCCCAAGCCGGCACAAAATCTAAGTCTATCTGGAGCCCAGGGCCCGTCCTTTCTTCCCCAGGCTACGTCCTTCTCACGCTCTTGCATATTCCGTAAGAATCTTCCACCCACAAAGCATTTTGTAAAATCTCAATTGTACTAATTTGGATTAGAACTACCACAGTACACACGGCTGGGGTGATCTAGGAAAATGTCAGATATTTTTCCCAGATTATCATTTTTTATAAAATCTAGTTGATATTATACCTATCTCTCTTCTCATGATTTCAGGATGTCCCAGAATCTTAATCAGCTGAGTCAGCTGACCACTCCCACCCCTGTCTTATAATTCTGGCAGGTGGACTAAGAGACATTAAGGTGAAGATTATGTAATTTAACATCTAATTTTATCCACGTCCTTTTTTTTAACACCTGAGAAAAGTATGGTGCCTTGACTGTTCAATTAAGTAGCTATTCTAATGATAATAAGTCTATTATTATGATTCTAACATTTCTGGCACCGAACCAGACACAAAGGACTCTTGAGGAACTTACTATGCAGATGGCCTGAGACATACTAAATAAATGATTATAGTACAATGGATTACATATGCATAACTGTGAAGAAATAGGTACAAAGAGATGACCTTTGCCTGGGGATGTGGATGAACTAAATTCTTCACAGTGAAAAGACATTTATGCTAAGAGACCATTGAGCAGAGGAATAATGAAGGTCATTCCAAGAAGAACAGCATTATTCAGAGGCCTAGAGCCCTGTTTCAGATCTTTTTTATCTTCTTTACTCAGCCCATCAGGGACCAAGATAAGTGACTTTACCTGCTGTCTTTTTCCAAGTCCAAAAACCAAACATAACATTTATGCTTAGTTTATCGAATCAGTTTCATGAGTTATTCAGATTTTTTAAAAGCTATATTCCTGTGGTAAGAACTAAAATTCATGTTACTCCTTCCATCGTCTTCAATTGCACCAAAAAACTTTGCATTAGAATCTGAGAAGGATTTCTTATGAGTTACTGGAAAAATGTTTGATAAATATTTGGGAATTTTTTCCTAGTAATATTTTGAGAAAAATTGTAAAGTGTTGTTGAACCTGAAAATAGGAGCATGAAAGCACATGGTCTCTTGGAAGTTTATTAATACATAAAGGAAGTTATAAACTTTATTTAAAACTGCCTTCATTAAAGAAAGCATTAGGATAAGAATTCAAATATGTTTAGGTTATTCTTAGTCAAATGTGAATATTGTATCAACATGCTTAGTTCACTTTGGGCATTTATCAATTTTCTCTGAATTATCATATTCCCATTTAGTAGGGATACTCCTATTCCCTTATCCACAACTGTAATTACCTCCTCTTTTTAAGACAATATTTTCTGAAACAAATATCAGTGTCATTCTTTAAATTAGAAAACCCTCTCAGTTTTAGCACTTCTACATGTGATTTGTAACTATATCTCAAAGCAAAATGGCCATTTCCATGAATTATAAATACTTACACTATTATTCCATAGAACTATGTGAAATGGTTTCAAGTGAAACCAGAACATAGGAAAAAATTTCCCCAAGAGAAAATAATTCATCAAAATGCTCCATTCATTCTTGTTTGGGGAAAACATTGGTATAGCATTACGAATTGAGAAACACTAAATTACAGTCTTGAAAATGCATGTTTATCTATAAAATATCTGACGTTAAAATTCACATTATATTTTTTCCCATAACACAGATTTTAATGTAACCTTAATGATATAAAGTGAGGCAGAACCTAGGCATTTAGACTCATCATCAGGAAAGCTATGAGTCAAGGAAATATTTTAAGTGAGTTGGAATCTAATCTGTAAAGATACATTGAGACAAAATACAACAGTAATGATGTATATTTCTTAATTCACATAGATTTGTTTCATTTAAATTTTCTCCTCTTGACATGGCAAAGATGTTGGGCAGCCACATAGAAAATTCATCCAAAGCCCTATCCTCACTATTTTTCTGCCTACTAGACACTGTGAGCTACCACTTCACTCCATTTCATTAATTTGTTCATTGCTCATGTTCTGGAACTTACCAACTAGGGCTGCTGCTATGGTTTGAATATGCCCCCCAAAATTCATATGTTGGAAACTTAATAGCCATTGTAGCAGTATTAAAAAGAGGGTCTTTAAGAGGTGATTAGGTCAAAGGCTCTGCCCTCATGAGTGGATTAATGTCATTATTGTGGAAGTGGATTCTTGATTTTAAAAAAATATATAATGATTTTGGCCTGATTTCTCCCTGTCTCATATGTTCACTTTTACTTTCTGCTCTTCCTCCAAGGGATGACCCTTGTCAGATGCCAGAGTCATGCTATTGGACTTTTCAGCCTCCAGAGCCTGTGAGAAATAAATTTCTTTTCTTTATAAATTCCCCAGTCTCTGGTATTCTGTTACAGCATCAGAAAAAGGACTAAGACTGTTTCTGTTCATGTTAAGTAATAGCAGTTCGGCCCCTTATGCTCAAACCATAAGGTCTCATCCTCTTATCTTCTAGATCTCCTGTTTTCACCATGGCCCTATAGAGATGTCGTGTCCCTTGACTCCACTTTGGTTTTCACATCAGTGAGCCCTTTCTGACTCTACTTTCTTTCGGGCACCTGATTTCAACAACTTCCTGCCAACATCCAAAACTTGCTCACTCATTTGTCCTTCTGATTCAAACACCCTAAAAATCTCAAAAATTGTTCAACTTGTAAAACCCTCACTTTAGTATTTTAAGAAAACAATTGGTCATAAGTTGGGAATGGCCTTATTTGGGTGCTTTACAGCTTCCTTTCAAATCAAACTCTGTTCTTTAGGTGGTCAAACATCTGCATCAGTTAACATATGTTAGTGGCAACAGGGATCAGATTCAATATATTTACAACTGATCAACTGGAACTAATACCGTATAAAAAATGTCATCAGTTACAACCAGCCAATATCAGTTCTTGCTAAAAGCAATGGTAAACAACTCCAGTAATTGGGGAAGAGAAAGCAGTGAAAGAAAAGTAAAGGAAGATAGCTGAGTGCTCACAGATGAGAAAAATGTGCTGAATGAAGTCTTTAAATGGACAAGAACAGGGCAGGTCTAAGATTATTAGCAGTGAAATATCATCAAGCTTCTCTCTGAGTCCTGCTATAAAATGATATAGCTAAAATTCCCCAGGAGGTAAAATATGATTGGCCCAGATTGGACAGGCTCCTCCCACCCACATAGCATGAACCAGTCACATGGCCAGTGGGATGTGTTCCTGTGATTGACTCAGTCTAGTTCATAGACCACCCATGTAGTCAGGCAAGGGGGGCATTGCCAGAGGAAGGAAAAGGGATGAACAGACAAAAGCAAGAGCCACTACAGCATCCTTTGCTGTCATTAAAAATTCTTTCCCTTGATGACTTAAGAATCCCTGCCCTGGGCTGGGCGCGGTGGCTCACGCCTGTAATCCTAGCACTCTGGGAGGCCAAGGCAGGTGGATCTGTCAAGATCAGGAGTTCAGACCAGCCTGAGCAAGAGTGAGACCTCGTCTCTACTAAAAAATAGAAAGAAATGATCTGGACAACTAAAAATATATATATATATAGAAAAAATTAGCCAGGCATGGTGGTGAATGCCTGTAGTCCCAGCTACTTGGGAGGCTGAAGCAGGAGGATCACTTGAGCCCAGGAGTTTGAGGTTGCTGTGAGCTAGGCTGACGCCACAGCACTCACTTTAGCCCGGACAACAAAGCGAGACTCTGTCTCAAAAAAAAAAGAATTCCTGCCCTTAGCATTATGAAGAGAGAGAATATCTTTACTTTTAATTACGGAGTCAAAGTGAAACTATGGACCAAAAAATCCTCAAGACTCTCTTTCAATTACTTTACAAATTAAAAACTCTCTACTGGGTCTTTAGAGATTGAAAAGTCTCTACTGTCTACTTCTCTGGCTTCCTACTCAGCTTGGTATAGAAATATTGGTACTTTACAGCACTCTGTCCTTACTCCCTTTTTATTTTTCACTCTGCAAACGTCTCCCTGCAATCTCATCCACAAACTTGGCTGCAGCTTCCATCTGCATGCTGACTCCTCAAACTTTAGCACAGATTGATCTCTTGAGTTTCAGACTGGTAAATCCCACTACATACCTAACATTTCCCCTTCAGGTAGGGTGGAGAAATTTTTCATAGAAACCTCAAATTTAATGTTTCCAAATGAAAATTATCATGCCTCTCCCCTTCTATTTCATCCCTCTTGACCTCTGTGTCATTCCAGCTTCATGCATGCCATCACCATTCTGAAAGCTTGGAATCTTCCTAGACTCAAACTTCCCAACTCCCATGTATAATCTACCAGCAAGCCATGGCAGTTCTACTCAAAGATTGTCTGCAGAATAATATCCAAATTCCTTGGCCCTCCAGACAAGATCCTCCAAAGACTATCATCTCCCTCTTTATCTAGTATCACCTCTTGCCATTCCTACAGGCAAACTTAGAATGCCAGTGCACCAAACAGTTCTGTTTGTAGAACATGGCATACCATGTGTTCTGTAGTGAGCAAAGACAAATCATTTTCACTGATATATATATATATATATATCATACACACATACACAGAGAGAGAGAGATCTAAAATGAGGTAAGCTCACACAGTATTCAAGAGGCTGAGAAATCCCATGATCTGCCATCTAAAAGCTGGAGACCCAGGAAAGCCAGTGACAGCCTTAGAGCCAATGGTGTATATTCCAACCTGGGTCTGAGGTCTGAGAAGAAGGAGTGCTAAGAGCAGGAAAAGGTCAGTGTCCCAGCTCAAGCAGTCAGGCAGAGGGCAAATTCAACTTTCTTGGCCTATTTGTTCTATGCAGGTCCTCAACTTATTGGATGATACCCTCCCACATTGAGGAGGACCATCTGCTTTACTCAGATCACTGATTCAAATGCTAATCAGTGGGGCCTCACAGACCCTCACAGACACACCCAGAAATAGTGTTTAACCGAATATCTGGGAATCCTGTGGCCCAGGCAAGTTGACACATAAAATTAACCATCGCACTGAGTTTGATGTTATATATCACACAGAAATATATAACTGAAATAGGTACTTTTGTAATTTTTGATTTTTCCATGGTGAAAATCTGCAGCATTAGCTGGAGAGACTAGATTCTTCCTTTTCTACATAGTATTACATTTTCTCCTTTCTGGATTATTCTGTGGAATGTAGAAAATATATGAAATTTGAGAATAGACCGAGATTCAAAAAATATTTATTTCCCTTATTTAATTCTATGACCTTGGGGATTTTCTATTGTGAAATGTGGCTAATATTCACTTTGTACATAGTTGTGGGGCTTATTCAGGTAATAGAGATAAAACACCTCTGATGAAGTCAGAAGTTATAATCCAGGGACTATCTTTCCCCATGGTGATTAACAATAAAATCTCTAAGAAGAAATAAGAGAATAAAATATAAGGCATACGTATTTGCAGATCATACCATTGTATAGTTGGAAAACCCAAGAGAATCAGGAAAAGTTATTTAGAACAATAAGAAAGTTCATCTGGTAGCTAATTACAAAATGAATATATAAGTCAATAGCTGTCTTATATTTGAAGAATAATTAATTTGAAAATATAATGGAAAAAAGACCTCTAAGACAGACAAACATAAAATTCCCAAGAATATGTTTAATAAGAAATGTGTATGATTATTTAAGAAAACAATGAAATTCTGCTAAATTATATCAGATTAAATGTTAATATGTGATGCCCAGCAGTGAGTAATTGTTTCAGTGAATGTCTGTTCCCTTCCTATAGATTTTAGGCATTACAGGGTACAATGGAGGCAGTGCTGGACCCTCTTACACCGCCACCTGAGGTCTTTTCTCCCAAAGCAGATGGGGCAGATATCATCAATGGAGAAGCTGCAAAATGCCAATGATCTTATTTGTAGAGAAACTTCAAGAAATGAAAATTTAATGTAGAAACCGGTTAAAAGGCCCATGGAGGCCATTTCTTACAAAGAAGATCAAATCCAGAGATCAATTGCCTCAAATCCCTAGAATCAATGATTAGAAGAGAAATGTACAAAGCTTTATCTTTCAACAAATTACTTCACCCATGCTTAAGGACAATGAGTAGTTTACTTTTTTGAAAATGTAAAGTTCAGGAGAAAAACAACCCAAGCAAATAGAAAAGATAGTTCTTTAGACTTACAGAAGAAAAGCATGTACCTATTTAGGGAGTGTTTTAATTTTTTCCAAAGGTTTATATTTGGTTTAATGATATGATCTTGATATTATTATGGAAATAAGCTGCAGTTTCTAACTATGTTGTACAAGATAATTATTGGTTGTTTTGAATCTAGAGTCTTAGAGAAAATGTTTAATCATAAGCTAAATTGATCATAATTACAGGAGTTGTAATAATGTGGATTTGGATTTACACTGAGTTTTCGACTGGAAAGATAATGATAGGCTTCCCAGAGGTGTCAGGACTATCATCCTCTTTACAGATCAATCACTTTTACATTGTAGTGGAAATTCTGTTGTTGTTCAGAGAGTTTTGAGACAGGCCCTGCTATTCCTCTTCCAATATATATTATTTCTTTTTTCCCTAAAACCTAATTTTTGGCTAGCCTCATTACCAATGGAAAAAAGACAACATTTTCCAGAATCCCTTGCGTTATGCGTGGTCAGATGACTAAGATCTAGCTGATGTCTTAAGTTTAACTTACTGGAAAAGGATTCTTTTCCCACCTTCTTAGCCCCCCCCCCTTCATTCCTGCTAGCTGGAAAACTTCTCTTGTACATGTGACAGAAAAATATACTTTTATTTAGTTAAGCCATTATTATTTTGAGTATTTATTGTCACTCAGGGTAACTTAGTTCGAACTAAAACAAAATTAAAAAATAAATCAAAAAAATTAATAAAGCCACCTTCATGTTAGGTAAAAGAAATACATGGAAGCTAATGATATTTAAATCTTGTTAAAAGGTTTTGTTTTGGATCCTATAATTCCTTCTTTTTGGTTTATTATCTTATGCTTAAATTTATGAGTTATTGCTGATGACTCAGTCATTATAATAACATGATCAGAAGCCTCACAATGAACAACTACTGCAATGCCTGTTTGCTGCACTATTTGAGAATAGTCAGTTCTGACATACACGACGAGAAAAACAAATGGGACGGATGAAGCATAAGATATGTCAAGCACAGTTAATGAATAATTTAGCAGCTTGTAAAGAAAGAAAAAATCTCATAAGATGTATGAGGCATATATAGACAAATAAGTTAATAACCTAAGAAATATGTAAGAAATAGATACAATAAATAAAAATGTGTGTGTTAAGCTTATATAGAAAGGGCTGGAAGAAACCAGAGAAACTTAATGTTCGTGACAGATGAAGAAAAGTCCTGATAGGATTATTTGAATGTTATTTAGCTTTCCAGTTGCTTCCTATTTGCCTCAATTTAGACTTAATATCTGAGTTAAACTGGCTTTTTATTTCACTGTTCTGAGGGAAGGCAGCAAAAGCTTTCAGCACAGACGCAAGCAGGCATGCGGCAGTCACCCTCGCGCACTGCCTGGCCGGCTGCCAGAATCACCTGCGGGGTTCGTTTCCTGCTCCTTTCGGGGAGCCCTCTCATCCTTTCCCATTCACGCCCATGTCCCCAGAGGTTTATGCTTCGTCACCGTCCAATAATGTGCTGGGCAGTGTCTGTCCGTTCTCCTTGCTTGCACGAAGGTCTTACCGGTGAATTCTATCATAAAAATAGTCAAATTTTCAGTGCATACCTCTGTGCTCTCACGTGACGCCGTTCCGTACTACAAACTTCAGACTTCCAGAAGATACCTTTCTGGTGAACTGACTGATCCTTGAGCTGAAGGAAGAATTGTGGGATTAATAGGCTGCTTATAATGAATGTGGCTGTCACCGTCAAAAGAACAATGAAATAATGTAGCTCTGGATTTACTACTTCTGAGCAAATAACAAAATGGATTAACTCTTCAGGAGAAAATCACTGCTATAGCGGGTATTTCATCATCTCGTCATGCCGTCAACTGCAATGGCAAAGGATCTGAAAATAAATGTATCAATAGCTTAGAAAAAGAGATTAACATCCTACTCATTCATGAATTAAAAACAAAAGCCATTTTATAGATCCATGGATAGAAACAAAAGGAGATTTTTAAACAGGCCCAACACTTGCAGGGACATGAACAATTATTAATTTTTTTTAAAATATATATGTGTGGTTTTTTTCACTTAAAGGAAATCTGCATTTGGTTATTTTTCCTATGAATTTTTTTAAAATTCATGAAATTCAATCATGCATCTAGGAAAGGGCTGCCACTGTCATACTCAGAGCTTTGTCAGTGTCGCTGGCTTCCCTGCCTCTCGCGTTCCCTTCTCCCAACTGCTCTCTACACCATTTCCAGATAACTTTAATTTTTTTTTTATTTCAGCATAATATGAGGGTACAGATGTTTAGGTTACGTGTGTTGCCCTTGCCCCCCCTCCCCCCCTCAGTCCAGGTTTCAAATATGTCCATCCCATTGCGTGGTGCATAAATTTCTTTAAAATTATTTTACAGAGTTTGGTTTTTTACCATTAACAGAGGTATAAGAGGAAGGGAGAAGTCGGGACGCCTTCCCGGTGCCTTGGCTTCAGCAGCAGGAATGCTGGAATCACTTCTTACTGATATGGGGAAAATGGCAGGAATTTGGAGTAAGCTTGTTTGGGAGATATCCAGCTGGATATACGAGTTTGGAGTTCATGGGATAGGTACGGCCTGGAGCCAACAAAGTGTCAATGGAAAAGAAGCCAAACTTGTAGTACTAGGCCTCAAAAATATGAAGAGTTATTATGAAAACGCTGTTTCAAGAGTCATTCCTGTCTATAGAGTAAAAAGCTCGCCCTTAATAGAAAAATCTGTATTCTGTAAGCAATGACCTTGTAACTGATTGTGTAAGCCCCCCAGTTGTCTGCAGTAAAATTTACTGTACTTGCCTCACCCAAGAAAGAATGCTCCCTGCCTTAACTGATGCTATCTGCTTCTGTAAACTTGCTTGTTCAAAGATTGTAATCACACCCGAGGCCAGGCAGGTAGTCTGAGGCAGGTCCCAGACCCCGAGGCTATGGAATGTATGATGTAATTATTTTTGTTCCACTATGTCGTGTTTAATGTCACATAGCCCCCCCCCCCCAAAATTAGTATAAAGTCTTCTCACCTTTTCGGCTCTAGACTGCTCTCTGTGCTGCTGCCTCTCAGCGGTGCAGAGGGTAGTCGCTGGCCAGCTAATAAAGACTCACAATTTGGCTCAATTCGGTCTCTCAGTGGTCACTTCTCACACTCTGTACCATAACAAACTCTGTAAAATAATTTGAAGAGGTTTATTCTGAGCCAAATTTGAGGACCATGACCTGGAGCCACACCCAAGAAGCCTTGAGCAAGTGGATTCCATGTGGTTGGGTTACAGTTTGGTTTTACACATTTCGGGGAGACAGGGATTACAGGTAAAGTCATAAATCAACACATGGAAGGCATACATTGATTTGGGCTAAAAAGGTGGGCCATCTCCAAGTACGCTGGGGAGTGGCTTACAGGTTACAGGTGGGTTTAAAGACTCTTTGACTTGTAATTGATTTAAAAATGAACCTTTTGTCTAAAGGAATGTTTTAAGTTAAGGAAGTCCATTAATCAGAGACAAGCTACATGCCATATATTTGTTGTGTAAATTAAGGACCTGCAGGTTTGTCTTCAGTAGCCTTAAGCCTGTTAATGAGTTACAAAGGATGTCTCCAAGAATGTAGTAGGGCATGATGAGGCACGTCTGACCTCCCTCTCTTGGCCAGCAATTCAGTTTCAGGGTATTCTCTTGGCCAGGAGAGGGTCTTTTCAGTCAGCTGGTGGGGTGGAGCCTTAAGATTTTATTTTGGTTCACAAAAGAAAGGCACATAATACCCTGCACAGGGGCAGCGCAGAGGGCTCAGGGCACTCCACCTGCCCTCTTAAGACCAACTCTGACAGGTGCTCTGTGGGCAACCTGCTTGCTCATTGGGCAACGTCCAACATCGGTCACTTTATGTAACGCCCCATGCCCAAATAAACACCGAAAAAAAAAGGAGAAAACAGACCTAAACCTGACCATCTTGATTCTTTAACCCGCCTTCCTACCAAACTCTGGTAGGCCAGAGCTGTGCCAGGCAGGGTTGGGCGGAGACATTGTCAATCATCCGGGACCTAGCGTGATTGGTGGAGGCCGGTCCCGGGGTGAGGCGAGCCAGTGAGTTGAAAGCCCACTTCCGGCAGCAACTTGGGGGCAGCCGGGAACCGGGAGGAGCGCCCAATGGCTGTGGTTTCGGCGGTGGCGCGGGGGCCGCCGGGAACCCGGAAGGCTGTCGGATGGCTGTGCGAGCTCGCGGGGTGGTGATCGGGACCTGCAAGCGAGGTAAGGCCGATTCCGGCCTCCCGGGGATGGCCACTAGGGCCGCTGGGGCTGCAGTTGCCGGCGCGGCCGTTGTCGCACTGCTCTCGGCTACGCTCGCGTTCTACGGGCCGCCGCTAGACACAGGTACCCGGCCGCGAGCTGCTTCTTTGGGCTTGCGAGAGGGAGGCGCCGCCGAGGGGTCCGCCCTCATGGGGGGCCGGGAGTCGCGGGATCGGGTTTGCACCCGCGTTTTTCTGCAGGAGGACCGTCGGGCGCGGTCGGATCCATCTGTTCTGCCCTAGCCCCGTTCCCGGGCCGATGCTCATCAGCTCCCGGGGCTTGCCGCGGTCTGAGCTGGCGACGCGAGTCCTGCTGGGGGTCTGGAGTGCGGGTACCGGGAGCTTTCGGAACCACAGCGTGGCCCAGGATGAGGCGAGATGGCTGACCCAGGCGGGCTTCGCGCACACCTCGGAGCAGGGCCGTGTCCGCATTCCCGACTTGAAGCTCACAGTACCACTCACTAGGCCAGGAACCGGCCGCCTGCAAGTTCTTGGACGAGACGGACTAGATACTGGGACGCTCTCATTTGGCCGTGGAGAAGGACTGGACCGGCCAGGGCACCTCCTTCGCCTTCCCCGGCCAGGGCTTGTGTGTACAGGGAGTTCCCTCGGGGAGAGGGGCTAACCTGAGTGACACCCGGAACCGAGAGAGGTAGTGGTAGCCAGACGCTCCCGAGGACCCCGCGCCGGCCTTCTCTACTGGACTAAAAACTAACTCAGTTGGTCCCTGGACTGTGAGATGCCTTTTCAGATAGGACGGATGACGTAGAAGGAATTTAGACATGAATTGAGAAAGTAGATCCTAAGTATTTGTAGCCTCATATCTCCTCATACGGTGTTTTTCTTTTTGCCTTTGTGGATATTAGTTTATCTAACATCTTTTATATAGTTAAATAGTGTATTATGATCTCATTTCTCTCAAGGTGGAGAGATTGCTGTTATCCACCTTTATGTAGAAGGTAAATAAAGGCTCTGAGAAAGTGACTTAGCCAGGATTCCTCAGCCAGTAAGAGGCTGAAATGGTAAAATGCACCATTTGCTGTAGTCATTAGAAAAATTTACCTTCAACCAATTTGCATATACCTGAGTATGTATGTACACACCAACAGTGTATCTCTCTTCTAG
The DNA here is from genome assembly GCA_963575035.1 of Avahi laniger. Classification (NCBI taxonomy): domain Eukaryota; kingdom Metazoa; phylum Chordata; class Mammalia; order Primates; family Indriidae; genus Avahi; species Avahi laniger. The sequence continues at coordinate 26,154 of CAUYSK010032588.1, read as the reverse complement.
ATATACAGAAAGGGAATTTCTAGTATTTGTAGGGGAAGAGCTCACCATAGCACTCTGAGACCTTGCATGTAGCTACCTAGGACATATAGGCAAAGCTCAGGTATGTATGTTGAGCGAGATCAGAGAATACTTGTCAGGGAGTTTTGGCTTTTTCTTTTTCAGCAGGCTAGTTCTGAATGCATTGGGAGGGTCCCTTAGCCTCTCCCCCACACCTCAATCCCACCAGCAGAGGGGCTTCTGAGTACCACTTTATTTAGAGATTTTTTTTACTGGTAGCTGTTTGCCTTAAATTCACACACCATACAGTTAACGAGTTTTTTTTTAATGCTTGTTTGAGGCTTTAGTCCTTTGACTGACTTGGCAACCTTTTACCAAAAACCAGGTAGAGTCAATACTTTGACTTCCCATCCAGGCTTCAGGCAGTGTCTCAGTTAACTTAAGGATTATTGTCAGATGCTGTAAGTTACTTATAATTCACGTTAACTTAAAGCACCTTTAGCACAAAGAAGCAGCTTCTTTAAAACAAAAACCAGCCATGCTGCTTTAAAACAAAAACCAAACAGACTTGACCTGTTCTTCCAAACTCAGAATTGTTCTGAAGACAAAGTTACTAAATTAGATAAATTCTAAGTCTTCTCTTGTCAGGGCCTTTCTATCCTTCAGAACTTTGATGTTTATATTTAAATACTTCTGTGGATAAGTCCAATAGTGATGTCAGTAAGCCAGTTGAAACTTTGGGTTCACTGTTGGGAAATTTAACTGACCTGCTTTTGCCCTTTTGCTAAGGGAAACTGTTTGCTCAGGCGAGTGGGACAGAACGGTAGGGCACAGTTTGGATTTTAGTTTGCATTCATGAAATTCCAACTAGAAAGTGGAAATGTGCTTCTTATTTTGCCTTAGAATGGCAGCATTTTGGTAAAATAGTGTCTTATGGCCTGGCTTGTCCATTACTAACTGCAGCATCTTCACAATTCTCTCTCTGGGCCTCAGTTTCCTCGTCAGTCAGTTCTTTAAAAGAAAGATAAATTGGCTTTTAATAAGGAGAGTGAGCCCAGATGTCTTTACTTTCTCAAATATTATTGCATGTCCTATTCTGTGCCAGGCTCTGTTCCAGGTGATCGAGGGTGGGCCCTACCTGGAAGCACTGTGAATGCTGCGTGGAAGCCACAGTGTCCGAGTGACACCCCATTCTGTGCAGGCAGAGGGCAGTAGGGTGGTGATACACCCACCCACCAAATCAGACATGAAAACTTCCTTCTTGTCCAGTTCAGCCCCTACCACGTACATTTTCTGTGTGCTTTGGGAGGTTTCAGAACCCCACGTGTGATAATAGTTGCTTTACCTTTGGTATCACTGTGAATTTTTTAAAATTACATAACAAAAAGCTGCCATCAATTACATTATGATTTTAAAATAATTTTAAAATAACTGATATTCGATACTTTTCCCATGTGTAGAACTTCAGCTATTCAGTATCCAGGTGATGCTTGTTGTCCTCAAGGAGTCCTAGACCAGCTCTTACAGTAGCATTGCAGCCCATAAACTGGGAATCTGACAAAGTCTTAAGATGTTAGAGCAGAAGGAAGAGGTGAATTTTGTGTTGATGTGCTGGTCAAGTTGCCATGGAGGTAGTATGATTTGCACAATTTGGGATCAAAAATGCTAGTTCTATATAAAATAAAGGAATAGTTTAAAACAGGATTTTCCCCCATGTTTTCTTTGTAGGTACTATAAAGACTGTTATGTGAATGTAATGTGAGTTTTAACACAATCAGAATATATATTTTTGGCTAAATTATTATTATTTTTTTTTGAAACAGAGTCTCACTCTGTTGTCCGGGCTAGTGCCGTGGCGTCAGCCTAGCTCACAGCAACCTCAAACTCCTGAGCTCAAGCAATCCTTTTGCCTCAGCCTCCCCAGTAGCTGGTACTACAGGCATGCGCCACCATGGCTGGCTAATTTTTTCTATGTATTTTCAGTTGTCCAGTTAATTTCTTTCTATTTTTAGTAGAGATGGGGTCTCACTCTTGTTCAGGCTGGTCTTGAACTCCTGAGCTCAAACGATCCTCCGCCTTGTCCTCCCAGAGTTCTAGGATTACAGGCGTGAGCCACTGCGCCCGGCCTAAAAAATTTTTTTCAATGCTTAACCTACTGTAGGGAAATCTGCTGTAGAAAGTGGATGTTGTATTTGTTTTTAAGACCCTTGATATCTTACCATTCTAATAAAGCTTATTTTGAAGTGAAGGAGAAGTATGTGTACTTGTCATTATTTGAGTAACAACAAAAATCATTATTTGCTTTAAAACTTAATAGGCTTAACCATACATATCCATGCCCACTCTAGCACATCTTTCTCAACCAAAAAGATTAAAAAGGTGCATAGCAGTATACCTCTGGACAAAAACAATGAGAAGCTTTTACAGCAAAGTGTGGACACAGAAGAGACTTTTTGGAGTCTGAAGAGCAGAAGCTGAATGGGGCGTTTGGAATCAGAGTGTGCCTGGGAGCTCAGATGGCTGCGGCTATGGGCTAGGTGCTGGCAGTCCCCCAGGCTACAGTTCCCTAGGCTGCCCCTTGACTTCCCCCAACAGCAGCACGCCCCTGGGTGTGTGGGTGACATCAGTTCTGTGGCAGCAGCTATTTCCCTTCCCCTAGAAACTGCATCTCAACTTGTGGGTACAGCTTAGTTTTCTGTCAAATCTTTTCTGGTAGGTAATATAGGTTACTTCAACTATGAGGCAAAGTGCAAACGGGTAGTTAAATGTCGGTTTATGATACTTGCCCTTTTGACATAGAGATTAAATATTTCATACCTTGTCTATAGTAATTTTTAAGGCTCAAAATCTGAAATTTAAGATATGGATGTTTATACAATATGAATCTTGAGTATTTAGGGGAAAGAGGCTTCCTAAAAAATGTACGGTATTATCTATTGGACCGATTTAATTCCTTTTTATCAAGTATTAGCATTTAAGAGTTTTCATCAGGTGAGTTAGATTGCTATAAATGTTCATTTTTAACATCCATTAATTGAAGTCTGACTAAATTGTTTTTCTCTGTGATTTCATAAGTCAAAATTTATATTTTATATGACCTTAAATATGATTTAATTTGAAGCACAGGTGTATTTAAAGGTGCTGAAACTACGCACATCTCTACCAGTGGTTCTCAACCAGGGCTCATTTTGCCCTCGAGAAACATTTGGCAACATCTAGAGACATTTTTGGTTGTCACAACTACTTGTGTGTGCGTTTTTGTGTCTGCACTGCTGATTGGGTGGAGGCCAGGGATGGTGTTCAGCATCCTACAGTGCATGGACAGCCCCCCACAACAAAGACGGAGCTCTCATCTATACCCGCAAATGTCTGATAGAGACGTGTATTATTTTAAACTATAATTTAGCCTGCCTGAAGGGATTTGATGACGAGTTCATAATATTTCTGTTTTTACCCTTAATGATACTTCATGTGTTCTCTCATTTTTTCTTCTGTAATGATCAGACATTGTAGTGAAGACTTCTTAATGTTATTAGTCATTTTAATTCACATAGAAATTCAGTGGTGAGATTGTAGGTTAAATTTTGTTGTGACTTTTGCAAACATTGTCCTGTTTTAAAGAAAGAAGTATGTTTATGAAAACTTTGGAAAATGGATGTTTACAAATCTTTCATGAGCATTTAAAAAGATAGAAAAATTAGGGAAATTAAACTGATAGAGGATGTGCCTGTTAGGATATGCACATTTTAAAGCATTTCATATGTTTTATTTAGTGACAAACAATAAAAATGATTATAATTTCATCCAGACTATCTTTCTTTGCTAAATGTTGAAGTTCTTAAATATTATCAAAGACTGACATGGCCTTTATTCAGTTACTAATACTGATTATAATTCCTTAGTAATATAAGTTATTACCTCAATAACCACTTCCTGGAAGAATTATTGAAATGCTGGTTTGGAAACAGAACTTTTTAAAACCAGCATGTATACAATGAAATCACTTGGTCGTAGAATATTTTATATGTGGCTAAGTGCTTCATACAAAGGGTTAGTATACAATAAACACAAAATGTAAGAAACCAGAACAACCTTTGAATGACTGGTAGATTTGGATTCTATTTTTACAATTCCTAGACTCTAAAAAGCGACTGTATTTCTTGTTTTGGGAGTTTGAAGGAGGGAAAATTATCTGATACTCCTGTATCTATCAGTCGCGTTATGATGCTAGATATGTTAAGGTTTGAAACAAGTGCATGTCTAGAGTTTTCATAACTGGATTGTTCATCAGCACTCAGTGAACTCTCATTAAATTTAACCATAACAAGTCTGATTTCTGTCGTGCAGCTTGTCACAGGGAACACCAGGGGAGGAGTGTTTATGCTGTTCAGTACATGTTGCATGGTGAAAAGACAATGTTCAGTCTTGGAGTTTGGAGGACAAATGGGCATACAGGAAGTTGAGTGAATTGAGGGGCGGAGGAAATTAGAGCAGAGTGAGTCTGGCAGCTCCATGCCTTTGAGGCCTGGCTCCAGGTCTGGTTGGGGGAAGAGCTGCCGACAGGTCACCGGAGCAGACTGGCTTGTGATGACGGACATTGGGTGCTGGGGGGGGTCACCAAGCCACACTTAGTGCAGCAAGCCTTGTCGTGCCTTTTCTTGGCCAAGGGTTTACAGTGATTCTGTGCCGAGTCGTCTTCTGTGTTGGTTTGGAAGAAGGTGCAAAGGCATTTAGGTTGAATTAATATTATCCTTCCACCTTGGGGTCTGGCATCTCAGCTAAGGCATTTACATCTACTCATTAAATCCGTCATTTGATGGATTCTAGGTTGTAGAAAGCAAAAAAAAAAAAAATTGAATAATTTTGTTGAACAAAAAGCAAAACTGGGAGAGTTGGAAGACAAAGCCGTTTAACCATAAAGCATTCTGGCAGCTTTGGTCTCCAGTGGAACTTGTGGCACAGCCAGTTTTTCTCAGCTGCGGAGATAATTGGAAGGATGAAAATATTGAATGCCTTCTTTGAAAAATGTTGTTTATATTTGCAAGAATTAATTCTCGAGAGAATATATACTTTATTACCTATTCATACCTTGGGCTATACAGAATGTATCAGTATTTCTCTCACAGCTGAGCTATTTTAAATATTAAGACAAAATGTATAAGTAGGAAGTTTTTCAAGAAAGGCCAATTAAAATGTAGCTATTTAGAGACAACTCAGAATAATCACATTATTTTAAATGCCACTTTGAACCCAATTTAAGATATATGCTGTATTTAGAATGTCATTTCTAGGTTATTTAATTATATCCAGTTGTGTGTTGGAAATACAGTTGGGAGTAATAGAGGGAATCTGTCAGACTTTTGAACTTAACAATGGAAGGTAACAAACGGAGCTTGTTTTCCAATTTGTGAGGAGAGAAACGACCTAATAAAGGGAAATTGAAATGAAATAAAATAGTTCATTAACTAATAATGCATATTTTTTTACTTGAAAAAACTTCCTGGAAGATGAAGTGGTCTTCCAAAATTTGATACATTTCAAAAATAAACTTGGGTCCTTTCTGACTCGGGTCAGGCAGAATGGCTCCCGCAAAGAAGGGTGGCGAGAGGAAGGACCGTTCTGCCATCAGTGAAGTGGTGACCCGAGAATACACCATCAACATTCACAAGCGCATCCATGGAGTGGGCTTCAAGAAGCATGCCCCTTGGGACTCAAAGAGATCCGGAAATCTGCCATGAAGGAGATGGGAACTCCAGATGTGCACATTGATACCAGGCTCAACAAAGCTGTCTGGGCCAAAGGAATAAGGAATGTCCCATACCGAATCCATTTGTGGTTGTCCAGGAAACGTAATGAGGATGAAGATTCACCAAACAAGCTCTATACTTTGGTTACCAATGTCCTTGTTACCACTTTCAAAAATCTACAGACAGTCAACGTGGATGAGACTAATCACCGATTGTCAAATATAGCAAATAAAGTTAAAAAACCACAAAGAAAAAATAAACTTGGTATATACAGCATATGTTAGTGTTAACGTAATTTTTGGACATCCTTTGCCTGAAGAAATAAAACCACTGGGTAAAAACCTATAGCATTCATATTATGTCAACTTTGGGAAGTGTTTTGGTTAGTGGGATATTTTAAATCTGTTCTTTATGTATACCAGTGGATATTAATTTACTATTCTAATTGATTTCATTTTCCTATTTTTCAGTTTTAGAAAGAGCATTTTCCCTACATAAAACACATTCGATAAAGGATATGGAAAATACTTTCCAGTTGGTGAGAAATATTATACCTCCTCTGTCTGCCAGAAAGCACAAAGGACAAGATGGAAGAATAGGCGTAGTTGGAGGCTGTCAAGAGTAAGTGGCAGAAGTATAATAAAATGTTAGTGCTCAAAAAGTCTGTCCGTGTCTGCCTGCTCACCCACTCATCCAGCCTCTGTCTACCGTGACCCCAGTAATCATTTTTAAATGTCATTTGATAAGATACTCAGTGTTTTTCCGTGATCAACTTTTTGATTAAATAAGAAAAATCCTAAGGAGCCCTGATTGAGTTTTCCCTGGTATGTGTTGGTGTTAAGTTTTGCATGGAGAGGGGAGATGTGACTATTTTTTCCTATTTTATGCTTTCCTGTATTCACCAGACTTCATACTTACAAGCATGTCTTTTATAATCAGGGTAAAACACTCAGCAACTTCTTGGTTTACTTTGTCAATTTAAAGGTATTTCTGGAAGTCATTTATGAACTTTGACAGATTTTTTTCAAGGCCTGTTTCATCATCTGGTCTTACATGTTTTTGCTGCTTTATTTGGCACATATAGGTTGATAGCTTGTCCTTGGGTGTGAATGACACCTTCTGCCTTTGACTTAAAGGCTGCGTTGGTTACTGTTTCTGCTCACTTTATTTTTGTACTTACATGGTATCTCTTTGCCTGTCCCTGCGTTTTCAACTGTTTATCATGTAACTAGGTATGTTAGGAGAATTTTTACTGGATCAGAGTACATGCACACTTTAAGTGCTGGTGAACACTGCTAAAGTGCCTCCTGTCCCTGTGTACTAGGGTGTGCTGCCACCAAAGGGCACCCACTCCTCACACCCTCGTAGGTGTTGGCAACCTTTGCCAGTCTAGCAGGCAAACTGTTATTTTAATGCATTTCTCTTATCAGTGAGACTCATTTTCACATTGTAGAGTGAGAGTGTACATGTTGCCTGTTTTGTCCTTTCTTTTGTGTTTACACTTTTGGGTGACACCACTTTGCAGGACAAGGTCATGTATGTAAAGTGACATGGGTTACTTTTGTCACTGGTTTGTTTTACTTTGTTAGTAAAACTGTCCATTTCTTGGGATGGACATAAAAGTTACAGTCCCTCATCTGATGCCAAGGGCAAGGATCTTCCTTTCTGTGCTTGAAGTGACATTGAACATGGAGTTGCAGGAACCCAGAACAGTCAGAGGGAAGCCCAGGAGGTGTGTGCAGTGCCTTGCTTGTCATAGGGGACCTCCACCTGGCCTCTGCTGACTGATACTCGCTGAGAATGGAGTCTGCCCCCCTGGGACCCTGTGCGCCTGGACTGTGCTGAGCTTGTGGTCCCTCTGCCTCCTCTCTGGGCGGAAGCCTTCCGTCAGCTGTTTACCTGGCACGTCCACATCACAGAGACCGCAGTCCCTTGCGCTAGAGGCTGACTCTCCTGAACTGGTACAAAGGTTTTTGTAGCAGATTGATTGTTGTCATTCTGATTCCTGTTCATCGCATGTTTACTGAGCATCTGCTAGGTGCTGTCTGTGAGCCTGGTGCTTCATGTCTCTCTTATTTATCGATAATCATGTATGTATTATTCATGTCTATATTTTTTATCGATAACTTATTTATTGATCAACATGTGCTTGTGTTAGTCTCAGAAGTTTTTGACTCTAAGAATCTTCCTTTTAGGTACACTGGAGCCCCATATTTTGCAGCAATCTCAGCTCTCAAAGTGGTATGTTTACTTAAAACTTCTTTATTGGGATTTTTCTAGTAAAGAGTTGCATTACTTACATGTTTTGATGGAAATCTAAATAACATTTTAGGGTAGTCATAGGTAATAGAAACACCTTTAGATCTATTTTGACTTCTTGTGCAGTGACAAAATCACTTGAAACCTGTTTTTTAAAAAATGAAACTTTTATTTATGTTGTACATCACCAAAGTGACCCTGGGCTGTCTTTTTGGTCCCAGCTTAAGCAGTTGTTGCCCTTGGAACATGGCGTTTCCCACCATTTGAGCAGGTCCCAGTGGGGCGGGTAATGGGCAGGGGCTGGGTTTCGGAGCCGAGTTGCTTCCTGTGACCCTTCATGGAGGGTGACCAGGCCCGGCTGGTCTGGTTGGGGTCGTGTGATCCTCCCTCTGCCTCCGAGGTGGCAGCAGAAGTCTGACTTTCTTTCCAGGCATTTTCTCATGCTACATGTCCTTTTCTTAGGCCACCTAGCCAAGGTTTAACTACTGCAGTTTAATATTCCCACGTGTGCAGTGAGCAGTGTCACTGGCGTGGGTGGATGTGTGTCTAGTGGTGGGTGAGTGGCTCGTGCCTGAAGCCACCTGCGGCGCCTGTTGACTGGTTCCTAAGTCGGCCTCTTGTGCTGTTTCCCAGGGTGCGGATTTGTCCCATGTGTTCTGTGCCAGGGAGGCCGCGCCTGTGATCAAGGCCTACAGCCCGGAGCTGATCGTGCACCCCATTCTGTGAGTCGGTTCTCTGCGCTTGCAGCAGCTCTCCCTGGTCACTGACACCGAGTGTCTGCTCTTCTCAGGGTTTGTCGGGTGTCAGCAAAAGTAGAAGAAAAATGTAAGGCGCCCATTGTTCTGCGGTCAGGATGAGACAGACGTGGCTGGGCGAGGGGAGAGGCTGGGGGCGCTGAGTGGTGGGCCCAATGTTTGTACAGGCACTTTTGACTGTCAGAAATGGCCAGAGTCCAAGGCCCAGGGGAGGGCTGGCCTTGAGGGCCTGCGTGCGGACAGGGTGTCTTATGGCAGAAAACAGGGGTCTTTCAGGCAGTAACAAGACCCTTCACTCATTCAGCAAATGCTCGGTGCCAGGCACCGTTGTGAGTCAGTGGGGTCATTCAGCAAATGCTCGGTGCCAGGCACCGTTGTGAGTCAGTGGGGTCAGCAGCAAACGAGCAGACGGACACCTGCCCTGTGGGGCTGCCCAGAACAGCCTGGGCTGTGGACCTTTCCACAGTGATGGAGACGTTCTCTTTGGCAGTCCAGGACCCTGGCTGCTGAGCACTTGAAATGTGGCTGGTGGGGCTCAGTTTTGTTTAATGTTATTTAAGTGTGTATGTCCTAGTACCTGCCGTACTGGGCAGGATCGCTCTGGAGGCAGACAGGGAGAGCACGGTGTTCGGTGGAGAAAGAACCGTGGAAAGAGCTGAAGCAGGGTGTGGGCACGAGACGCAGGCTGCAGATGTGCGTGAGAGGGAGGGAGGGGGCAGTCGGGGCAGCACAGAGTACATTCAAGTAAAGCCTGCAGACTCCCAGCTGAGGCCCTTCCACACCCAGGGAGGAGCCGGCCCAGAGCTCAGGGCAGGGTCCCGCAGGTGTGTCAGGATGACGGAGGGGTACAGGGCAGGACCCTGTGTGCACTGCTGCTGGGGGGCTCCTGGGGCCAGAGTGGAGGCTGCTGCGAGGGTCCTGGTGACAGGTATGGGGTGCAGTTGAAACAGTGAGATGGGACCTGCTTCTGGGAATATTTGGAAAGTTCGACCTCAGGATTTGCTGACAGACTGAGTGGAAAAGGCAGGCATCACAGTGCCACTAAGAGTCTGGTCTGGGGGAGTTTTCCTTTCACATGACAAGGAGCCGGGGAACGAGTTTGGTGGGATGATGATGAGGGGTTGGGTTTGGGGCGTGGTTTTGGTTGCCTATTAAACCCCAAAGTAATGGCAGCTAGTAGGTGTTGGCTAGGAGGGGACAGTCGGGAGGCACAGGGAGCTGTCAACATGTGGATGGTGTGTGAAGCCAGGAGGTGAGGACAAGGTTGGGGTGAGAGTAGGTGGGGGACACCCAGGTGTCAGGAACAGGGGGGGTGGGGAGGAGGAAGAAGCCAGGAGGGGTGGCCTGGAGTCAGCAAAGCAGCTGTTTCTGAACACTTCTAGAAGGGCCCATGCCACCTTAGGCCAGTTTGAGACCAGGACTACGAATGAATGATGATGCATCTCATGTTGTGGAGTTGTTGGTGACCTTGACAAGGGCAGCTTGTTGGGGAGCACAAGGGACAAAGGCCTTAACAGAGTGGACTCTCAGAGATGAGATGCTAAATGGGAAGATGTGAAAAAACAAAACACGGTTTACTCTGAATGAGTGTGTTTTCCGTGCTGTAACGGGCAGCCACGCGAGTCCTAAGCCAGCCTGTCGAGTGCATCTCATGCAGGGGACAGAGTGTAATTTGATACCTACAGGTATGTGTCACGGAAATAAACGGGTTAATTTTAGAGGGCAAAGATAATTTTGAAATTGGCTGTAATGTCTATTCTAACTTATTTCAAGTGTTGAAAGCTAGGCATCTAAACTAGGGCGTTAAAAAACTAAACCATCCTGGGTTATCTGGGTGGGCAAAAACAAAAAAAGAAACCAGTCTATGGATAGGATTAGCAGAGATGATGGCTAAAAGCAATGTGGGGTCTGGGTTGATCCTAAAACAGGGACAGGGGCCAGTGGGATCCAGAATGTCCACAGTCCCTGTGCCAGTACTGAACCTGTGTCTCCTCCTTGGTTGTGATAATCTGGAACGTCAGCGTGTGAGATGCTAGCCTTAGGGGAGACTGGGCGAAGGCCAGGAACCTTCTGTACTGTTCTTGCAAATTTTCTGTAAATCTAAATTATTTTTTCAAAATAAAATGTTTTAAAAAGTAAACAAGTGAAACATTTTAAATAAACCATCTGCCCTTCTCTTCCTTATTTAGTGACAGCCCTGATGCTGTTCATGAGGTGGAAAAGTGGCTGCCACGACTGCATGCCCTCGTCGTAGGCCCTGGCTTGGGTAGAGATGACGTTCTTCTCAAAAATGTCAAGGTAATGTATGTAAAAATATTAAACTCACCTCATGACAGACTTAACTGTTAGATTTCATGAAGTCAGAACAGAAGCATAAGTTACGTGGTGCTATTTAGTGTTCTGTGTGCCTCTTCCTGGAATAACTTAGATAAAATCTGCTTTGAGGGATCGAAGAGGAAATGACATAAAGGTAGTGATGACCTGTGCTCAGAAATGAGACACGAACCAGAAGAAGGGATCCTCGCGCCCGGGCGCTGGCCGTTCTCCTGCCGAGCAGCAGTGGGGGTGCACGTGGGATTGCCACGTGTCCGCTGTCTGATTCGAGGAGTTGGGTGGGATTGAGGAGCGGAGGTTTGGAGTTAGGCTCGCATCCACCTCCCAGCGCTATCCCCTTCTCGCTGGGGGACCCTGGTGGTTCGCTCAGCCTCTGGGGCCTTCGTGTTGCCCTTTGAAGGGTGACTGTACCCCCTGGGGTTACCGTGAGCTGAGTTTGGTAACATCCTTTGCACAGTGCCCAGTTAAGTATGCTCGAAGTCACTGTCACAAATGACTGAGTCCCTAGCATGTCCCTGAGAATAAGTTACTCTAGTTGCTTTGTGTTTGCTGCAAGTTGTACGTTCAGGTACAAACCCAAAGGGATTCTGTTGGTTCTAGCTTTGCGTTGTCAGCTGGGCTCTCTTGAAAGCTCTGTTGGTCTAATTTCTTAGCAGATGTTTCTCTAGCCTTTATCTAGGTCCTCACTGGGTCTAGAAGATCTTGAGCTCAGGCCCCACTGGCTGCTGGTGTGTGACTTTGACCTCTTTCTGTTCCTGTCATGCTCCTCACAGTGACGCGCTGGTAACAGCAGGCTGAGGTGGCTCGGGCCCGCTAGTCCACACCCCTGCGCACACAAGCATTGTTCATTTATCATTTCAGTTATTATTTATGAGGATAAATACTTAAAAGTTCAATCATGCCCACCTTAATCTAAAAAGATGAAAAAAATTTTATTATAAAAAATTGAAACGCAAATAAATACCATCTGGGATCAGGGAAAATAAAAAGATCGGGATGGCATGCTGGCCCTGCGTTCTCTGACACTCCATGGGTGCGGCTGCCTGTGGGGTTCCCTTCCTGGGTGGACACATCTTGGGGTCTCCCAAGACTCCCTCCTGAGTTTCCCTGAGACACCTCACGGGACTCCTGGAGCAGATGCAGCGTGCAGGATGGCCACGTTCAGGTCTGTCCTTCCCCACGCGCAGCTGCCATGCGCTCACGTGTGCACTGGCGCTATAACTGCAACTGCCTGGGCGTGGGGGGTGCGGCGAGGGGTGCTAAGCGTTAAATGAGGGACTATGCTTGAAGCCCTTAGAAGAGGTCTGGCCTTACTGTGTTCCCCAGAGGTCATCGGTCGTACTGAACATGACTACCATCCGCAGGGCACTCTGTTGAATGCTTAGCTGATGGTCTCTGGGGCCGTGAGGACTTGGAGGTGGCAGGTGATCAATGAGCCAGATGTTGTGCCTTCAGGATGTGATGTGAGGGGCCTTTGGATACAGTGTGAACGTCGTGCACGTTATAGGCTTTTAGGGTTCTCGTGGTTTTTGAAGTGACATGGAGTTAGCATGGGGAGCACAGGTCATTTGTCATGTGGCACCATTAGGTCTTTGAACATCTTGACCGCTTGCCAAGAAGTAGGAGGTAGTCCTGGTCTAGGAGCGAAAGAGCCGGGGGAGAGACTGTCCGTGAGAAGTCCCACCTGCAAACAGCTGGGCTCCGTGCGGCGGCTTTGCCCCATCCACCTTTGCATCCTGGGGGTGTGGACGAGTTTAAGGTGAAAATGGCCAGAGTTCTCTGTGCTTCAGGGCCTTTTCTCTGTGAGTTTAAGTTCATAATTGAAAAAAAAACTGGCACCCTAAGAGAAAGAAAACACTTTGCAACATGGAAATGTAGCATGTGGGCGGTGAGGGTGCGTCTCACCGTCCTTCCAGCCCAGACTGCAGACTCCGCGTTTTGGTTCGTGTACGGCAGCAGCGGTGGCCCTGACACTTGCTCACTTACTGCGCGGTCGCTGTGTTCCAGTGAACGCTGAGCGTGACTCTGCTTTCTCCCCCGTGGCTCCCGGCACGGTGCCTGCCGCCGAGCAGACACTCAGTAGATACTTTCTGAGTGAGGCCGTTATCTACATAGTCCTGCAAATGGCCCTATTAGATAGATTTCTGTTCTTACCCTTGTTTTTTTTCTAATGAGAAATTGAATCCTGGTGAGGATTCAAGACCATCCATCCCCAAGGTGGTCTTGTAGCAAGTAAATTGCTGAGTTGTTTTTTTTTTTTAACAACTTTTTGAAAATTATTTACCATACAATTCACCCATGTAAAGGATACAACTTGGTGGTTTCTAGTGTATTCATAGAGTTGTGCAACCAACACTATAATCTATTTTAAAACATTTTTATCATCTCAAAAAGAAACTTCATACGTGTTATCCTCTGTTCCCTGTTCCCCAACCTCCCCAGTTCTGGGCACCCACTCATATACTCTCTATCTCTGATTCTGGACATTGCGCATGAATGGAATCATACAGTATGTGCCATTTTGTAAGTTGTTTTGTTCACTTGTCATAATTTCATATTCATAGTTCATGTTGTAACATGTATCAGAACTTCATTCCTTTTCCTGTTAAATGTTTCATTGTTATGGATACACCAGCTTTGGTTTAATCTGTTGGTTAGCTGATAGACAATTGGTTTGTTTCCACTTATTGGCCCTTATGAATAATGCTGCTATGAATATATGTTGACCAGTTTCTGTGTGAACATGTATTTTCATTTCTCTGAGATGTATGTTTAGGAGTGGAAATGGCTGGGTCACATGGTAACTATTTCACGTTTTGAGGAACTGCCCGTTTTCCACAGCTGCTGTACCATCCAATGTTCCCACCAACAATGTGTGAGGGTTGCGATTCTCCACATCGTCCCCAACACTTGTCATTTTAACTGTTAGCCATCCTAGTCCCGCGTGGTTTGGGTTGCATTTCCCTGGTGACTGATGGTGTTGAGCATCTTTTCATGTGTTTATTGGACATCTGTATGTCTTCTTTGGAGAAGTGTCTGTTCATAGCTTTTCCCATTTTGAAAATTGTTTATTTACCTTTTTACTGTTGTTTTAAAGGTCTTTATATATATTCTAGATACAAATCCCTTATCAGAGATAGGATGTGCAAATATCTTCTCGTTTTGTGGGTTGTCTTTTTACTTCCTTGATGGTTTTGTTTGCAGCCCAAATTTTTAATTTTGATGAAGTCCAATTCATCTATTTTTCTTTTGTCCCTTGTGCTTTTGGTGTCTTATCTAAGGTTTTGCCTAACCCAACGTTTACAACTATCTTTTCTTTTAAGAGCTTTATGATTTTAGCTCTTATATTTAGGTCTGTGATCCATTTTGAGTTGACTTTTGTCTACGGTGTAAGGAAGGGTCCAGCTTCATTCTCTTGCACGTGGGAATCCAGTTGTTCTAGCACCGTTTGTTGGACAGACTCTTCTTTCCTCCTGACTTGTATTGGCATCCGTACTGAAAATCACTTGACCCAAAATTTAAGGGTTTATTTCTAGACTCTTGTTTCTGTTCCATTGATCTATGTGGCAGTCCTTATACAACTATCTGCTGTCTTGATTACTGTGGCTGTGTAGGCAGCTTTCAAACTGGAAAGTGTTAAGTCCTCCAACTTCGTTCTTTTTGAGGCTGTTTTGGTTCTCCTGGCGAGAGCCAAGACTCGAATGCATCCCCAGATGAGTCCTGGATCTGCTTGCTGATTTGCACTGGGATTTTGGTAGGGATTATGTTGAATTTGTAGATCAGTTTGGGGAGTATCGCTGCCTTAACAATACTAAGTCTTCTGGTTCATGAGCTGGTTTTGCACCAGTTACCTGAATCTAGAAAGAAAGTAGGCTCCTGACTAACACACCTGTCCTCACACTGTGCTCTTTGCAATGTGCTCTTTTTAACAGCATGTCCTGGAGACTCTTTCCTGGCAGGATATGCAGATGTCCCTCATTATTTGTAAAAGCTACATCATAATTGACTGTGGATATACTATAATGCTGTGGTCTCCAACCCTTGCTCTGAGGACCAGTACTGGTCCGTGGCCTGTTATGGCCTGTTAGGAACCGGGCTGCACAGCAGTAAGTGAGCAGTGGGCGGGTGAGCCAGTGAAGCTACTCTGCGTCACTCACGAAGCTGCTCCCCATTGCTGCCATCACTGCCTGGGCTCTGCCTCCCCCGCCTCCCATCCATGGAAAAATTGTCTTCCGTGAAACTGGTCCCTGGTGCCAAAAAGGTTGGGGACTGCTGCTAAAATGTATTCAACTAGTTCATTTCAACTAGTTCATTAAGGCTGTTTTCAGCTTTTTCCCTATTATATGAGTGATGTCTTGAACGTTTCTGTATATTTTGTCCACTCTTGGGGTATTTTCTTTAAGATAAATTTCTGGAAGTTCCACTGCTGAATCAAAGAGTATAGACGTTTACATTTTTGAGACACGCTCCCAAATTTCTCCTGGCTTGTAGCAGTTTGCTGTCCCATCGATGGGATCCCCTTCGCTCTGGGTACTCTGATACTGTGTAGCTGGCTAGTGCTGTTAATCTTCCTAGGAGGTCTGAGTGCCCTGTTCAGATACTACCCAATAATGTTGACTCCCATTTTCCAGTATTTGAATATTCACCTTAGGCTACTGTTCTTTGTAAATACCTTAATAGAAAAAACACAAGACACAAAGATATCAGGTTGTTGCCAAATACTGCAACACAAAATCAGAAACTGATTTAAAGTCTGAATTAGGAAAAGCACTGTCAGTTTCAACAGTGAAGCCAAAATCAGGGCAAGGAATTTTCATTATTATTAATAAAAAAGGAAATAAGCTTCCGTGAAGGCTCTTGTACCCTGACTCTCACCTGATGGGACTTTTGGACACACTCCTAACACTTGGACCAATGTCAGAGCAAAGACAGATGTTTTCTATAGCTGGAATATTTGTCACACAATAAAGCTCTCAGGGTGGGCAGCTAATGCTGTGGGTTTTCAAATTTCATTTTCAGAATAAGTTTTGATTAAATATAAGTGGCTTTTCAGTATTTTAAATTATTTTTACTTAGCATATATTTTGTTTTAATATTCTCTTTTAATGTTTTCTATTAAGTGTCTACATCAAGTGGAGATTATTTTACCATGCTATTGCAGTATATAATCTTGTCACAATATATTGGTTCATACTAATAATAAGCAACCACATGTTGATGGTGTTTTCTGTTTTTAGAAGAAAACCTTTGAAACTTTTAGTGTAATCCTATCAGGGGAAAATGATTCACTGTTTATTATGGTCACTCATTTTGAAACATGTAAATAAAGTGTTACGAAAAATATGGGATGACTAAGGATTTGGGGAATTCCTGAGAATTCAGATTTCTCATCTCCAAATCCTGAAGATTAGTGTTTGTTGGAAGTTTGGAAGCCCTATTGGGGGTAGGTCTTTGTGGGCTAGCCTGGGAACACAGGCACTGTTCACAGCACTTCCAGCGGGCTTCTCTTCTTGGGGTTCCCAGTGTCCTGCCTTTTTAGGGGGCTCTGCCAGTTCATCGTGTCTTTCTTCTCTGTTTATTTTATTCATTTAGTTTATTATTTTCTATTCGTTGATGATCTGATGTTGCATTTTATTAAGGGACTGCCTGGTTTTCTTTAATCCCTCTTGTCTTGGTCCGTTTCGTGCTGCTGTAATGGTCCCACAGACGAGGTAGTTGATCATGAACAGATACTGACTGGCTCACAGTGCAGGAGGCCGCGAGTCCAAGGTCAAGGTGCCAGCATCTGGTGAGGGCCTTCTGGCCACAGCATCGACGAAAGGGCAAGAGAGACAGCCCTGAAAGCCCTTTTTCAAAGTCACTAAACCAACCCATCAGGCCCTCATGGCTTAGTCACCTTTTAAAGCCCCCACTTCCCAGCACCCTTCCAGTGGCAGTTAAACTTCAACATGAGTTTTGCAGGGAACAACGTTCAACCCATGATAGAGGTGATGGGCCTGGGCTCACTGTCATTTTCTCTTCTGGCAGGGCATTTTGGAAGCATCCAGGGCCAGGGGCATCCCTGTCGTGGTGGACGCGGTGAGTGTGGCCTCTCCCCTCCCAGCGCAGGTTCCTGTAAGGCCTGTCCAGTGAACGTGGGTCCTTGTTCTGTGCAGGATGGCCTGTGGCTTGTCGCTCAGCAGCCGGCCCTCATCCAAGGCTACCAGAAAGCCATTCTCACTCCCAACCGCATGGAGTTCGGCAGACTGTATGAAGCTGTGGTGAGTCAGTCGACTGCCTGAAAGGTGGACCCAAGCCCTCCTCGTCCTGAGGAGGAACAGGTTCTGTGCTTTTGCCCAGCTTGTCCCTGTGGGCACGTCTCTGCAGGGACACAGACTTGCAGGTGATGAGTGGACACATCTCTCAGAGTCTAAGATGCACATTTTTCACATGCTAACGTGATCGTGATGCCTCTTAGGCGGTTGATGGTACATCAGCCGACCAGTGCATTTGTGGATGAACGGTGGTGTGCTGGCCTTGGGGGCAGGCAGCCCCCTCCTGCAATGTACTCTGGGAGGGTCATTTCATCCCTGTCCTGCACTGTCTCTCCTGTGACATGTGATGACAGCGTCTGCTTCATGGGGTTTATGAAGATGGAATGAAATACCTTTGTAAAGGCATGATTCCCTGCACAGCACGTGTCTCATACGTGTTGGCTGCTATTATTATTGGAATTTGTATCACTTCTGCAAACCTTTCAGAAGCCAACCATGGGTGGCATTCTTTTAACTCTGGTCTGACCAAGTAGAGCACTGACGTGGCAAGTGCCGTGTTGGCATCCGCTTGGAGGACTTGCTGCGAGTGACAGCCTGGGCCTCCTTCCACCTATTTGGCTTTTATCAGGTGCCCAGGTGATTCCTTTAGACAGGAGCGTTGAGACTTGTGACGGACAGGAAAGGGTGGTTTGTCATATTGTGGGAGTGGGCTCCTTTTACATGTCTTGGTTTTTCTGTGGTCTTCCTATGCCGTAGCTCAGGGGTCCTGCGGACAGCGCTGATCACCACGGGTCTGTTCTGAGACTTAGCCAAGCCCTGGGAAATGTGACTGTGGTCCAGAAAGGAGAGTGTGACGTGATCTCTGACGGCCAACGGGGTGAGTGGTGGCTTCCCTCTGCATGTCGCTGGCTCTGGGTCAGCACCGTGTGTCTGCTCTGGGTCGGCCAGTGCCAGGTCAGTGTGGCCAGGCTGGGTGTGACTGTCCACTCATGTCCATGCTAACGTCCACTCTGTCATATGTCCTGTGCAGTGCTCACGTGCAGCCAGGAAGGCAGCGGCCGCAGGTGTGGAGGGCAAGGAGACCTCCTGTCGGGCTCCCTGGGTGTGCTGGTGCACTGGGCCCTCCTTGCTGGACCTGAGAAAACAAATGGGTATGGCCACATCCTCATTTATCCTGCCTTGGAATTGTCTACTTTTGTAAGCTGTTCAGCTCATGCATTTAATAAGTAGCTCCTGGAACATTCCAAATGAACTCTGTTTTTTCGGAGAGATCCTAGGGCAGAGGTTAGCCCTCCACCAAAGCTTCTGCTCTGCGCTTCTTCCTGGGCCCCATCTGTCATTGGGGTGGGGCCCTGGGGCATCAGTGGTTTTCAGAGCACCCCGGGTTGAGAACACCGTTCTAGAAGTTCAGTGATGAGACAAAATACCAAGACAGAAAACATGCAGGCTGAAGGCTTAGACACTTGTCCTTAAAGATGTGAAATTTATTTAAGAGGCAGCAAATTTTGAGATCCAGGCTCTGGACCCATTTCTGTCACCAGAGAGACCTTTGTGAGCACAGGCAGTTCCCACACCTCTGTGCACCTCAATTTCTCTGTAAACCCATCGTGGTGACCATGACGTCTGCACGTGCTGGGTGTGGTACACCCTGGGCTCTGGAGGGTGAGCCTGGGGTCCGGTGGCCTCACCTGACACCTGCTGGGTGGAACGCTACTGGATGTGATGTCTCAGCACACCTGCACAGGAGCACTGGTCACCAGGGACCACCCCCAAACTGGGCATGTCTGTGTGGACGTTAACTCCACTGGGAAAGGTGAGAGGGTCGCTCTAGTTCCTTCCTCCCCTCCCCCAGTATGTGCAACAGTGGTAGCAGGAATCTGCATTCTCAGGCTCAGCTATTCCTCCTCAACCTGGTAAGACTAAAGAGCACTGTTAAAATACGTATAGCCTGTAAGTGCTTGGCTAGTTTTTGCCAGGGAAAATTGCTTCCCAATGATGTATTGCACTGTGTCTTGAATGGATATTTTTCATATGCCTTCTATCAGGGAATACAGTACCAGGGGCTTACTGGTTACTTTAGCTGTAATAAAGCTGCCTTCTCAGAGGCATATGAGACTCGAAACTGCCAATTTGGAGTCCCAGGGTTGAAATGAAGTCAGTGCCTGTGGTAGCTGCAGCCCACTGACCTCCAGGTGTCCGGGCCCTCGACCATAGAGGCCTCTGTCTGCTGCGTCCTGCAGCTTCCTGCTCACGCTTCTCCTTCCAGGTCCAGCCCTCTCCTGGTGGCCGCGTTCGGGGCCTGTGCGCTTACAAGGCAGTGCAACCACCAAGCCTTCCAGAAGCACGGCCGCTCCACCACCACCACTGACATGATCGCCGAGGTGGGAGCCGCGTTCAGCAAACTCTTTGAAACCTGAGCCAGTGCAGACAGGACGACGGCAGCATTGCTGGGGAAACTGCAGTTTGTAATGAAAACATCCATATCTACATGTGCTGAATCCTCAGGGTACCAGAGCAGCACAGGTTACTTTTGAGGGCTTTTAATTGTAGCATAAACTGGTTGATAGAAGAATTTAAGAATTCAGAAAATTGCAAGTTTGGGCTAAACTAATATGTAGTTGGAGATGTTACGATGACATGAATCAGAGTATTCCTGAACTTTTTTTAGCTTCTAAGCAGTAACTGAGAAGAAAAACTGAATCACATGAGAATGAAAAACTCTTTGAGAATAGCTCACCTGAATCTCTTGGCTTTCTCGAAGGTCAGCAGAGCTGTTCGTGGTCTCTACTTATTTCTTCTCAGTCTCTCTGTCAACGCATTTCATTCTCCTGGTTTCCCTTCATGAGGGGTTCTTGTTGAAAGCACCAGCCAGTCGTTCTCAGGGGGCTGTGTGAACACTGGCTGTGGTTTTTGACTGAGGTCTATCAGAGTTGTTCTCCAGCTCATTTTGTTTAAGTGGTTAGGTTGGAGACATTTGGGTGTTGGTTGTTTTGGTTAATTTATTGAAGTGTTTCAGAACACTCAATGGTCAGTTTATCTCGGAGATCCTTCTGTAGGCACCAAAGGAACAGAGAAGGAAACGTAAGTGACACTGACCCTTTAGGGGCCAGGAAGGGAGCTCTGAGACACCTCCTGTCTGACACCCTCCTTTGTCCATGTTAGACACCCTCAAGTCCTGTGACACTGCCAGGCCCCAGCCAGAAAGACCTGACACGTGGGGGTGCTGTCTTGGGAAAGGCTTTCGGAAGACTCGGGACTTGCTGGGTCTGGTGGGGCGATGGCATTAGGAGGCCTGATGACAGTGTCTGCTTGGGAAGCTGCATAGCTGTGTTCTCAGGAATATTTGCGATCTATTACAGAAAATAACTCTAAAGTTTCAGCGAACATAACGTTTTGTTGTATTCTTCGGGTTAGCTTTTGTTGTTTGTGTGAATGGTTTTTGTAAAGCGGCCTGGCGCTTGTTCTCTGGTCCCACGTCTCAGAGGGTTGGCACCTGGTGTGTGCGTGGGGTGCTGTTAGCCCCTCACGAGGGCAGACCTGCCTGTCTCCTCAAAGTCCTTTTGCCCTCGTGGTTACTCTTGGGTGATGCTCCGTGACTTGAGCACTGCTACAGATGGATGCTACTTTCCTTAAGCCAGTCAGCAGCTTCCATGATTGCTACTATTAATTTTACATCTAACTTTAGAAGCTTCACTATCTACATGTGACCTTCTGCTGAAAAACTGTGCCATGGACATTTTTCCTTTGGGGAATTACATCTAAACTCTGATAGCTATTAAAAGACAGATCTGGTTTATTTAAATGTAGTGTTTTGTATTTTTTTCTTAAATAGCTAAAACTCACCTTTCAGTTTTCTGAAGTGAGGATATTGCCACACACTGGGCAGATGAAAGTATCTAAGCCTTTCTGTCCAGTATTGTGCTTATCACCAGTGCCTCCCAATATTGCTACAGTAATTCGAAGAATAAGGCTGAAACACAGACGCTTCTTTCCATAGGAATTAAAATTAGCAAAGTCACAGGAACTATTACGTTTTTTTTACTTAAGCATTTGCTCTGAATAAGTACAGAATCCCTTTGCTTAAAAGAGAGATTGGGAGTACATCCAGGTAGTCCAGGAGTGTTTTTTGTTTTTAGAAATGAATTCTGCTGCTGAATGGTATTTTTAAGTGAAGTTCACTGCTTCCCCATTCTTTACAAACAGGTGCCTACTCGTTAGCTCCAGCTAAAGAGACACTATGACCTGGAGCTTCCCTGGGACCAGGAGAGTAATGAGGAAGTATGTTTGAGTGCTCAGTGAGGTGGTGGGCCATTGGGCGACAGTCTGCCCCCCAGTACCGAGTGGCCCTGTCTGGGTGTCTCATCATAAGGCAGCCTTGGGAATCTTCCCTCTACGTTAATCCCTGGGTGGGTGACTTCTGAACCGCTGTCCTTATCTGCAGACTGCGAAGACCAGCAGCTCAGGATCGTGACAAATGTCCACAAGGCTCTGCTCATCCCACAGCTGTGCGGGGGATCAAGAGATGCCGGCCCCACAGTGCGGGACACTGGGAGGGGCCTGCCCGGCGCTTGCGAGCTGGGGAGGGAAGGAAAGGGCCACCTGGCTCCTGCTGGTTCGTTTGGAAACTGTGGTCCTGTCACAGAAAGGTGAGGAGATCAGGAGCTCACAGGTGCTCCGGAAGGCGGCCGCACCGCCCACGGGGCAGTCCTGTCTTTGTCAGACTCCCCATCTTGCTCTCGCCTGGCTGTCCTGACCTCGCCACAGCTCACCTTTCTCAGGCCCAGCCCCGACCCCGGCTGCTCACAGCATGAAAGCCAAGGTGACACGAGCTGTCAGGATGTTGTTAACCGTGTAGCAGGACTGCGGGGGTGTTGTGTTTTCTGCAGCGAACACATTCTATAATCGCCAGGAGGGGAAGCCGCCTCGTTAGCGCTGCCTAACGTCTGCCGCATGTCCATCCTCTCCGCTTTCGACTCGGCCGCGGCCGCCTCCCATCCGCTTCCCGCCCTACCCATTCCTGCTCTTCCGTGCCTCCTGCCTTGTCCCATCCTCGGGCCAGGGGCCAGCTGGTCTCACGGTGCACAAGCGCGTCTGTTGGTCCGACTCCCACTGGAAACCTGACGTGCTTTTACTAAACTTGATGTTGAGCCTGTGGCCCTTGGCACCATAGATTAAATTTTTAGGCCTAGTCATTGACACCAGCGGGACAGCGTTGGTTTGCTCTGTTTCAGTGTTGACTGAACAGCCACAATTGAAACTTTAATATAAAGTCTGCATCGTAAGCAAGCACGGAGGCCGCCACATGAAGGGTGGTCCTGGCTTCACTCCGTCAGCTCCCTGGTTTGGGGCCTTTTGTCCTTTGACCCAGCAGCTCCCACGTGGAGGCTGTACTGCTTCTGTCCTGCAGAAAGAACAGATCCCAAGTCTGACTAGACGCCATGTCGCGTTCAGAGTGACGTCCAGCCTGCTGCCACCTGATCCTTCGATGACCTGGCCCTGAAGGAGGCAGCTGGATGCTTAAAAGGGGCACGCTGATGCCCTCTGGTAAAAGGCCAGGAGGCCAAGGCAGGTGCAGTGTGACCCGGGGGGAGGAGGGAGGGCAGGGCATGACCTGGGTCCTCACGAGACACTGCCCAGCCTGTGTCCCCCCCCAGCATATCCCTCCAGCTCTGACACGCCTGCCCCAACATCCCTCCAGATGTGCCACAAGGTGGGTTTCTCCACTCACGAGGAAGCATGGTCACAGCCTGGTGACCAGCCTGGTGTTTGTGTGACACCTGAGGACATTCCTGGCTCCTGGGGTTATGGCCCTGGGGTCCCCAGGCCGAAGCACTCACCTTGATGTTGATGCCATGGGCGGTGAGGTCCCGGCGCAGGGCATCGCAGGCCTCCAGCAGGGGCTGCCTCTCCAGAAGCTGCTGCTGCCGGGCCTCCCTGGTGGCCTCTGGTGTG
The DNA here is from genome assembly GCA_963575035.1 of Avahi laniger. Taxonomy (NCBI): domain Eukaryota; kingdom Metazoa; phylum Chordata; class Mammalia; order Primates; family Indriidae; genus Avahi; species Avahi laniger. The sequence goes on along the minus strand of CAUYSK010032588.1, from coordinate 2,856 downwards.
GTCAGGGCGAACTGCCGGACCCTCTGCCGGAACCGCACCAGCTCCTCCACCACGCCGTGCAGGGTGGCCGCGCTGCTGTCTCCTGGAACACACTGAGCCAGGCATGGCCACGCTGCGGGAGTCTGCACAGGTGGCGTTTGCCTCCCTGGCAGGGTTCTGGCCCGAGGCCCCCAACACTGGCCTCTTTCTGGGGATGGTGCAGGGCAGCTACACGTTTCCACCGTCCTCTTTCAACCCTACATAGCTGACCAGCGCCCACCGGGGGCCACAGGGAAGGGCTGGGGTACAGATATGAGGGCCGCCGCCCGACAGGCAGGCATTGCCTTACGTCTGGCCCTGACAAATGAAAAATTCAGAACCACGGAGACGCCCTGCAGGGCTCTGCGTGTGCACGTGCTGTTTCAGCTCAACGCTCTGAGGCCAGCAGCTCAGTGGCCCTGCCTAGACACCGTGTAAATCAGGACTGCAGAGGAGCCTTCTCCCCCTACCCCCTACTTCCTCCTCCCATCGGAGACAGGAACGTGCGGGTGCAGCGTGGGCTTCTGAACAGGGCCCTTCTGCCAAAAAGGACTTCATTGGGACCAGGGCTGAGGCCTGAAGGGGGTGTTCGGTTAGAGCCTGTTTGTAGGAAACACACCGTGGCATCAGGCAGGAGGATCAAGCCGTAGCTTGCTCTCAAATGGTTCAAGAAAAAATCTTATGATACGTGTGACTTTTACATTTTGAGTCTTTCAAAATAAAGAAGTGTGTGCAGGGCTGACGACAGACCACTCTGCCGCCAAGGTGGACTGAGCTCTCTGCTCACAAGCGTTTGCCAGCTGCGGAAGTGGAATCCCACAATTTCAATTAATAAGTAATAGCTCTGAGTGTTTTTCCAGGAAAGTAACATTTTAAAGTAGGCAAATTAATTTGGTATTATAATTATCTATTAAAAGGATAAAGGTTATTGCACCAACATGCAGGTAATTCCATAATTAAGCATTTAAAAGAAAAAGACATACCTGTCGATTTGCCAGAGAAAGTCCAACGGTCTCAAAAAACTGTTCAATGTAGGAGACAATGGCGCCAAACACGGCAGGGCTTCTGGGACCCCCAGGTTCCTGTAAGGAAGCACGGCAGGGCTCTGGAAGGCAGTCGGACGCCAGTGTGTGAGCTCGAAGGAGCCCAGCACGCACTGCCCTGGGGCCTTTTAGCTTCTGTGAGGGAGGACACGGCGCCAGCAGCAGCTGACCTCCCTGGCGGACCACGAGCGCGTGGGTGCAGCAGGGTCCCCGGTGCCTCAGTTTCCCCATCTGTAACGTTGGGGGATGGTGGGTGATGGTGAGTATGACAGGGCTACAGCATGCGGAGGGTGAGTGGGACCTGGGCTGGATTTCTGAGTCAGAGAGTGAGGAAGCCCTGACACGTGTGCTTGCGCCAGTCAAGGAGCACAGACACCTGTGATGCCACTCTGCAAACATCATGACAAAAAACTGCAGGCGGCCAGGCCCAAGGAGCCTCTGCAGCCTGAGCTGGGGCGGCCGGGCAGTGCTGGGCATGTAGGTGCAGGGCAGGCAGGAGGCCTGCCATGGGCAAAGCAGGAAGCACTCCTGTGCCATGACAGTCCTGGCCGCTGGATCTGCCCAACCCTGCAGTGCCAGGTGCTGTGTCCCTACATCCACCTGGCTGGGACTGAAATGCTCCTGCCAGTCACACTGACCAGCTGGGTGACCCAGGAGACTGTAGCCCACAGTCTGCCTGTGCTCATCAGACCACAGGTACGTCGTACAGGCGTGGGCCCTGCAGGCTTGTGAGGGATGCAGCCTCCCAGCCCCGCCTGCTGTGACTCTGATGCAGGGTCCAGCCTGGGAATCTGTCCTCTAAAACCCAAAACTGAGCACAGCCAGAACGGAGCCCTCCACCAAGGTACTGATGGTGGATTTGGACCAGAACCTACAAGTGTTACCAAAGGTGTGAAAGGCACGAAACTGGCCTCAAATAGCATCTTCACAGCTGTAGCGCCTTCCCAGATCCTGGGAGGTCACGTGGCTCCCAGCAGAGCTCCTCCCAGGGGCCAGCACCTGCCAGCCAGTCCCTGTCCCAGCCCCACGGCATGGCAAGGAGACCCTCAAAAGTGTGCAGGAACCAAAGTCTGCTGCCCACCTCCTGTCTCTGTCTAGCACTCCACACACCCTCGGGGACCAGCGGCTCAGGCTCAGCCCCTGGGTGCAACCGCAGGATACTTGCAAGGGGGTAGATGGGTCTTTCCTTAAGTTCTGCACAGAGGCTGAGCCGGGTGTGGTGTGTGGCTGTAGTCCCAGCCACTTGGGAGACTGAGGATGGAGGACTGCTTGAGGCCAGGAGTTCAAGACCACATAGCAAGAAGCCATTTCAAAAAAAGAGAACTTCTCTAACAAAGTGTCACAAATGGAGTGTGTACATGAAACATGTTCCCTGAGGATCAGGCATGTGTAGAATCTCTGAAGAGCTGGTCATTCCCAGTTGGCCCCAAGACCCAGGCTGGGTGGCAGCACAGTCGGGTCCCAATGCACAGTGTCCTCCCATTTCACGTCTGAGCAACAAACTCACACTCCACCAAGCTCCTCCACGCAAACAGGAGGGTCACACAGTGCGTGCCAGGGTCGTGCCGCGTGCTCTGCGTATTCCCAGAGTCACTGGGAGGCTGGGGCCGGGCCGTCAGGACAGACCATACACGCCAGATGAGCTCCAGACTCTTACTGAGGGGGCTGGTCAGAAGGTGCCCAGAGGCCACCAGCTGTGAGAGGTGGGGTCGCCAGAGCCAGCTGTGGGTTACTTCCACATGAGAAGGACCCACGGAGCAAACCCCCACCTGTCCGTCCCACTTAGAGGCAGGCC